>VDFB02379711.1:175327080-175537732 GCA_007258455.2 Sequoia sempervirens | reverse complement strand
TGGATAAAGGGCTGACAAACATGTTTAAAGAGGTGATGAAGTTTTTGATTTTTTGAAGAAGTCAAAAGCAGCCAAACTAATTGGTCTTCACCCTCCCAAAAAATATCCTATTTTTACAAGCAATTTTATCGAGTGTTTCTCCAAGTTTCAGAGACCAGGGATGGGGTTTTGTGGATTGCAAAAAAATCTGAATCTTGGGGACGAAGGCTGGCTATTAAAATTTTTAAAACATAGTTCTTTTTTTATTTTTTATTTTTTGGAATAACTCTCTTTTATTTCAGGAAATATAAGTAATAACAAAGTGATTCCAAAGGCAAATGCCAAAAATTAAAAAAAAAAATCCCAGTGTTTACAAGGCAGCCAATGGACACTATCCAGTCAATGTCTTCACCAGGCTGCCTATGGTTGCAATTTCTATTTAGGATCCTATCTTGAATTGTATTCGGTAGGATGAACAAGGAAAAAGTGATCAATTTTGATGATTTGTCCATTAGCCATTTCTAACCATGACTCCATGTAATTTTAGTTGCCTTTAGATTGGGCTCATTGTATCATGATCCATCATCATGTTGTAATTTTTTTAAATAAAACTCAAGAGATTGACATATACAAAAATGTATGCAATAAGATGACCAGAAAACAGACCCTTTAAGTTTCCAAAAACAGGGAATCCAAGGTAGAGTTGAAAGAAAAAAATAATCATCTATAATACTGCTACCAACAGCCCAAAATTCACATGGTATATTGTAAACCACACAGATACAGCCCAACATTGAAGGACCAGCTAGTTTGCAACTAAGCATGTCTAACTTCTAAAAATAACGAAGAGATATCCATACAGCTATCTAGATTTTTATATCTGAAGTCAACAAACTTCAGACTGTCATTCCATGAATACAAATGGCTAATACAGGCATCCTCTTCCTTGCATCCAAAGCTGGTTTGTCATACTTCAAACTTCAAAGTATTCCAGTCACAAAAATGAAAAATGAAGTCAAATGATCCTTGGATGGCAATCCATGTAATTGAGTTGAAAGATTGCTTGCATCTGTGGTTTACTAAAATGGCCAAATGGAAGAGACATTGTGAGCTCATGGCCTGTAGATGCACATTGTTATTTCTTCAGTGTTTCACGTTATCAAACATTCAGCCTGAAAGCCATGATGTTGTCATGTGGAAGAGTGACTCCAGGCTCTGCAATTCTTATCCTTCCCAAATCTTGGAATAACATATTCTCCATGGTGTCAATACATTTTTCTGTTGCTAGGTGCAAGTTACTAAATGATCAAAAATTCCAAGCAAGGACATTGCCATCTATTTTCTGTAAACATTTTAGATGATGCCATCCATAGACTACAGATTTTAGGCGAATGAGGTATAACATGGTGTGTGAGTTAAGGAATGAAATGGAAGCTAGTGCTTCCACAGATGACCATTCCTTTATTAACCATTGGCAGAGTCAGAGTCCAATGGACACATTGATTCAACGGGCATGGTTTTGGGTGAACCTGGGAGCCAAAGAAGTACTTGAAGGATATAAATTGGATGTGGAATTGATTATTATCTATGATAGTTGGTGAGGAGCTTCAATTATAGGGGTCAAGCTGCAGAAATCAGCAAGTGATTGGAATTGTATGTGATATTTACAGGAAACTGGCAAAAGTAAGCACTCACTGTAGGGATTGTATTTGAATGTGCATCGCTGAGAGTTGCAGAGAAGGCAGAAGAGGTATGTACCTGATGGTGCCTGGGAATCTAAACTTAGGCACTGCATAATGGCCCATACCTCTGGGGTAATTTAAGCCTCTTCATCATCACTTTTGATTTTGTTCCTTGTTCTTCTGAACTACATTCTTTTCTGCCTTCAGTTGGATGGTGTTGTTCTAAGGCTGCATATTAACCAGCTTCTTCTTCCTATGGTATGCCTAGAGAGGCTTAGATACTAAAAGAGAGTGTACACATTTAGAGAACTTTACGAGACAATTTATAGTTAAAATTTTTAATCTGGAACTTTTGCAGTGCACCATTTTTCTTAGAAATGAACGACAGTCCAAAAGAGTGCTATTCTGTCTGTCAGATATAATGATATGACCAGAAACTACCCAACGTCATCTTTGTTTTTAATATCTTGTGCCTCCAGAACTTTTTGTTTTATCTAATGTTAGTGATACTAGAAGGTTAAGGCAGAGAGGGATTAGATTAAAAGGGGCTGGCTCCCAAAGACTTTTCCTTGCACTGTCGATGCACTTTAGGTGAATTATTTATAACTCATCTTCATTTTCATCTGATCTCATCCTTCCTTCATACATGTTCACAGACCTGTATCTTTCATTTGACTCAATAATCATTTCAGCAGATCCTTGGTGATGCAGAGAGCAGACAGATTATGACTTTGTTCACAGAAAGAAAGGCCTTGAAACATCATCAGTGCTTAAGGCAATTAAAGTTCTACATGGATAATGGCAAGTAGCTTTGTTTGCATGGGTGTTTTCCTCCAGGCTATACATATACTGTCTCCCAGCCATCTGTTTATTAGTTGGGTGTATGATTTTCATAGGGTTAATGTGCAAGGGTAGCAGCTAAGCAGACACTTAGGGAGGGGGAATTTAAATAATTGTTCAAGTATATGGTTCGGTCCATTATAGGTGAGTTAAGTGGTCTAAAGGAGGCTATTTCAAAAACATCAGTGATAGCTGGGGGCAAAGAGTTGACTAAGTGTGTTAGCCAAGATAGAGGTGGGTGCATTAGGAGAAATAGTAAGGCGAGGAATTCAAATGGCAAGGTGGACATGACAAATCAACATACAAAATTCTCTTTGTGTGCTCAATAAATCAAAGTAATTATTTTTTATGAGCACATGATTAGTCGTTGTGATTGTTGTCATTGTGCTTGGACTTCCCTATAGCAACCATGGTTAATCTTTGACCAAGTAGCGAGATTTCCTCATTATAAATGGCTAACCTCCTGGTTGGGTCTTGTGTCACTATTGTTTTTACAAGCATATATGCCATCCAATTCCTGTGTTGTTTTTCATTTTTTAATATTAATTCCTTGAAACTCATTAGCAATTTGATTATACTTTTAATAAGTGTTCCATTTACCATTGACAATGGAGGTGTAGGATTGAACCTGTGACTTGGACTTGGAGATCTTGGGATTTTAAAACCAGGTTCATTGTTTTTATTTTAACTATGGCTAAATATACCCCAGGTTGATTATAACTTGGGCTTCACCTTCCAAATATGGTCAAGCAAGTTTATTTTTATCTGGTAGCTGGATCCCCGTACTCAAGGTCACCAGTTTAACATAGCTATTTCATGGCTTATCATGGGTTCTCCCCTTAGATTTCTAATTGTACTACTGATCCCCACTATGACTGGATTGCTTTTGGCTGCCCTGTGATAAATAAATTCATATTTGATGTGATAACTGAGCTCTATAAGAACTTATCATATATCCATGGACAGTTGCAAATGTGATGGTTGTTGTCACACAAAATGAAAGATCAAAATGCCACCATGTGCAATTTCCCCTTAGAATCAAAAAAGTTTTCTACTATTGCAAATAGTCCCACTTAAGAAATCTTTAAGTCGTACTACTTTGTATGTATGGCCTTTAATATGTTTTTTGCTACATGGCAGTGGTAGCATGACAATAGAAAAACTCGCAATTAATCCCAAGCAATTGCTGCTCACCACATTTCCCATGCCATTTCCCAAGAACCTCAAAAAAGTTGTGATTTTTTTACATTACCTATATTTTTCTTCAGTTCCTTTTACACTTAAGGCAGAGCACATGCTTATTGAATAATTTTTTGTTAAAGGTTAGGATATTTTAAATTTTTACTTCAATTTTTTTTTTGTAGAAGTTACCTTAGTGAGGGTTTTTCTTTTGAATTATAGCCCACTGACTATTTAGGTAAATAACACAGAGCTGTCCCTGAAATAGAAGGCCATGCTCCATGATGAAACAGTCTACTACTTTAGGGCCAGCTGCTTTTTTACAAGAACCGTTTCAGTTAAAATTAAAATTGCATTTTTTTCTAAATTCTATCAATTTTTTTATAATGAGCATTTTGATCATGTAAGACATCATTTTTTTATATATGCACTATATTTGATATGAAATAATAAAATTAGTTATTTTTTATCTATTTATACGCACGGTCCATCATTTTCTAGTTGCTTGTAAAGTTTTGCCCATTTTAAACCAGGTACTTGAATTCCATTACACTTATGCCACTCCATATCAATGTTGTGTAAATGGAATGCTAAGATGCATAATGACATTTATCACAAACTCTGATTTCATCACAGAAAAGAACATTGAAAATTGAGATTATATCTGATAGAGTAGAAAGAAAATTGAACATACCATCATACAACAATTATCAATAATGACCTCCTCATATTGAATTTCAGGGTACTTCTCTGCAACTTCACGACAACACTGCAAAAAGGAGAAATGGCAATACTATGAGTAGAGATGCAAGCACCAAAGAAACATCTTTCAGGATCAAATATTAGCATGAAGAAAGTATTATCAAAGTTAGTTAAACTAGAAATCAACACCAACCACTCCTAATATCTCAGGTTGGGAGCATGCTTAGCATTTCAGTTAACAAACATTCCATTTCCATCAAAAAATTTGAAACATAAAAGTACCCAATGTCTTAACAAGATGATTTATCAAATGTAGTTCCAAGAGACCTGCAGAAAAAGTCCATCCGTTTTCTTCATTATGTTAGCCTTGTGGATGGCTGATACCCTTTGTCTACCATGTGTCTTGGCATAATGAAATGCATACTCAGCTACCCTTGAACTTGCTTGACGAGTGATGATCTTAAGGCTTTCAACAACACCTCTCACAACCTGTAGAAACAATAATTAGGCATGCAATCTCCATAATGTAAAACAGCAAATGAAAACTTCAAAGATGGGAAATGTGATGGACATTATATTGCCTCGGCAATAGCTTAGACCTTAAGTTTAATAATTAGCAAAGGTTGATCAAACCCTAGAGATAAGCTTCCTGCCTCTCTCTTTTCATTTATATATTTAGTTTATTTAATTATTTTTCTTAAGCAACTGATCCCAAAACCAAGTTCAAACATATTTTACATATTTTCAAACATGGGCTTATAAGCATCCACCCAAAGTATTTAAAAATTAAGCCATTTGTTTACGAAAGGGAAAGTGTACTCTACCTTATACTTCTACAATATCAAGTAACATGCTGCTACAAACCAGTTCACCCAAAATGAATAAATAAAGAGAAAAAAAATAAGGGATATTGACATAGACACTGAAACATACAAAAATGATTGATACCAGCAAACAAGGAGCTAAAAGATTCACAGAATCAACATAAGTTCACTGAACACAGAGATGCTAAGCGAAGAAAACACTGGTTGCTAAGTAAAATTTGTAACTTGCAGTTTCCAGTAAAGTAACATTACATTTAAAGTGTCTGATACATTCATTGTAAACCACAAGTGATTTTCTTTAAAATATTTTACAAGGTTCAAAACTACAAAGATGACAAATAGAACTTGAGTCATCTCTACTAAGGAATGGTACAGTAATCTTAATTAAGGCCCAAAACACATTGAGTAGTTGCAGATTTGAATGCATGCAGTTCAATGTTCCATATTTCTAATTAATATGCCATAAAAAAAATTATTGTTAAGTGTAACAACAAGATAAGGGCTTGGGAGCAGTTGAGAGCTGACTTTGATATTCCATTGACCCACAAGAAAACGTATTCAATGCTACAAAGGGGGGTGGGAGCTTCTGTTCAGGATCAGATGATAAGTGGAGATGATCTTCTGCAGAAGATTCGTTGGAAAGATGGTCCAAAATTGATGGAGATGACAGTTGAAAAAATGTATACCCTGCTATCTGGCTCGGGAGAGGTTTATAACTGGCTCAATATATCTTGGAACCTTGACTGGTCAGAGTCTAAATGGTCCATTAGGTTGAATCATATTTGGCATAACTCTGTTGAACCAAAAAAAGCTTGCTTTCGTTGGCTACTGTTGCTTAAAAACATTTTAGTTGATAAGGTTTTGCATTCGTATGGCATTTCTACTAGACTGTGTGAATGTTGTAATGTGCCTGAAATTGTTGAACATCTCTTTTTTGAATGTAAATTTGCTGTTGCAATTCGGTCATTGTTTTTTGGTTTACCAGTCAATTGGTCTGATCCCTGTGGCTTTTCTTAGCATCAAATTCTGGCTGGGTATGTTGAAGCTTTTAATGTTGAGTTGAATAAATTTTGGCTTGTTTTTTCTAATGAGATTTTGTGGTTTATCTGGAAGAAGAGGAATGTGGAGGTTTTCCAGGGCTCTAGAAGGCATCTCACTGAGTTCAAGTGTGATCTCACCTTTCTTGCAATAATATTGCAGGTATCAGCGGCTCTAGAAATTCCTAAGGACAGGTTCATGATACTGTTAAAAGAGGGCCTTGCCATTGTTTACAAAACAGAGATCCAGTCAGCTCACTTCTTCCCACAAGGAAGGAACAAACTGAACCAACAGGAACTGGAATTGCTTAAAAAGTTCATGGAAGAAAAGAAAATTTCCAAGCCTGTGGATGTGGAAGATACCAGTAAGAAGAAGAATGATCATCAGTTCACTTGCCCGGAAGTGGATACCAACCTGATTATGCCTCCTCTCGGGGCTTTTGATTGTGATGCAGCTGAATGCAGCAATAGTGCTATAGGAGCATGGTATTAACTTTCATGGTTTTGTTATAATTATGTACACGATGATATTATAAACTCTTCTCTTACAGTATTTTGATAGATAGTACCTGTTGATACAGTTTGGAGCTGGGCTCCTCATATTGTAAACTCTATTTTGTTAACTATCTTTAAATTTTTAATATAAGAAAGAATAAAATAATAAAATAAAAAATAAATAAATTATTGTTAAGGGTCAAGCCATTTCCTGACTGAAAGTAATTGGACTGCACCTGTGTATTTGCATTAAAAGCCTACACATATCAATTGAGTATTTCTTTTAAAGATTTCTTCCTGTGACACTATTTCTCCTTATGCTGCTAGAAAATCCCTAAGATCATGAGAATATGTCAACAAGCATTTTGTTACAATCAATATTACAACATATGGGTCTTACTGGCTAAGATCTGCAGACCAATGACAGTTGAAAATTGAGATTTTCTCAATGAAAGGACTTGATCTCCCAATTTTGTTTCTTTAGATGCTGAATCTTGCTGTTGCAGATTGATTGTCCAAAATTTTATGTACTGAAATGCTCTTCTGAAAGAAAGTATTCCATCAAATAGAAAGAGGCTTTATTAGTATGTAAGTACCCTGGGGACACATCCCCTATATTTTTTGGACCCCGCCCCCTGCCGGAAACATATCAGGAACGCAAGGGCGGGTATGAAGAGTCAACCCACCACCCCTATACCTGGAAAATGTCAGAAATGTCCCTGGTAGAGTAAAGAACAAAATTGGAAACACCAAGAGCCGGCCAAGGGAGATCCTAGATGTCCCCCAGCTGTCCGCTATGGCACAGATTTTTTTTTCAAAAAAGCATTTATAAAAAACACACAAAAAATGAGAAAAAAGGAAGGTGCCACATAGGCAAGGCCATAGCATTGTCGGACATCTTCAGTTTTGGGATTGTACTGTGGTAGGTGACCACAGATAGGCAGGTGGTGAAGCACAAGTGTCCATTGGCTAAGGAAATTTGGTGGACTGGATTTGGGGGCAGTATAGCCAGTGGAAAGTTTTGCAGTGTGTGGATCCCAAACTGGAAAGATCTGATTATGATGTAGATCGGATAAGAAGAGTGTTGATTTTGGGTCTAGCGTGCTTGCATTCTGATCCAGTTATACCCTTCTGTCAGACAAACCATTCAAGTGCTCATAAACCTTGTCTTCAAATATGGGTGCAGGGGCCGCACCATCTAGTCTCATGGGAAAGAGTATCATGCTATGTTCCACGGCGTTTCGGGGACGGCAGTCCGAGAGCAGATTTTTGGGGACAGCGGGGGGACAGCGGGGGGAATTTTTCAAAATATATATATATATATATATATATATGAATTTTTAAAAATATATTATATATAGATAGAGAAAGAGAGCAATTTGAAATATCAAATATGTGCAACAATATCAATATGACAATATGTGCATAGATAAAGAGTATAACAGCAGTATAACAACGATATAACAGCAATAATAACAACAATATAAAGATAAAGGTAAACACTAACAGCAATGCCAATAACTTAACTATTAAATATAAAAGCATTTTGTTCAATTTTAGGTTGAATGACTAAAGTAAATATAATAATATTTTATTATTTAGTCAATGCCATTCAAATGGGGATAAAACATTTTTATCAAATATAATGAAATATTTAATATTTCATTATAAAACATTTAATATTTAATATTTGATAAAACATTTAATATTTATCAATTATCAAGCAATTTTTATTTAATTTGACAATAATATTAAATAGTTTGTTTAAAAATTAAATGTTTTATCAAATATTTAATATTTAATATTTATCAAACAATTTTTATTTAATGAAATATTTAATATTTACCAAGTAATTTTTATTTAATTTGACAATAAAATTAAATAGTTTGTTTAAAAATTAAATGTTTTATCAAATATAATGAAATATTTAATATTTATCAAGCAATTTTTATTTTAATTTGCCAAAAATCAAAACATTTTTTACTTTGATGGGGGACTCTGGGTGCCCCCGATACAGTTGGGGGACTCCTAGCCGCCCCTAGTTCGGACGCTTTTATTTTCCAGCCGTCCCCTTTTTTGGGGACACGTTTCCTACCGTCCCCCAGTTTTCAAAATCAGGGGGACGTCCCCTGCCGTCCCCCCGTCCCCGAAACGCCACAGGGGACGGGGACGTAGGGTTTGGGCGGGGGGACGCATCCCCGTGTAACACAGGTATCATGAGATCTATTACATCTTCCACGCTACACTATGGCAGAGAGAGATGCACAGGTCACCATACTTTTTTGTCTTGCTCATTCTCTTTTTGTTTATCATGTCAGTTTATGTTGAGCATTAGCTTTCTTCTTTTTGCTTCATTAATGACATCAGCTTTTTATTTTGTGTTATCTTAGTGTTTACTAATTTTCATATACACCTTTTATGAACATCAGGCAATTCTGAAAATATATTTTCCCTTTCATTTTGTTGTATGTGCACATTGATGACGAAAACTCAAATATGATTTTACATTGAAATGTTGTTAATTGTATGTCGACTCGCGTGAATTCTCAGTTCAGCACTAATGTTTCATAATATGGTTATGAGATGAATATGGTGAATGCCTTATTATATGAATATTTGAAATTTCCTATACTTTTAAATTTTCCCTATTTTTTTTAAATTGATGTTCCCTAAAAAACAGCCTCTAGGAAATGCTGTCCTGTAAATCTGTCACAAATCCCTTACTGTTCATGTCTCAGAAACTTGGTGGAATATAACTTATTACCATTAAGCTAAAGGTTTTAAATTGATAGAAATAGCAAGCAAAAGTAGAGTTTCAAACAACCTCTATCTAAGATGCATTCTTATGAAGGAATTACATGGTAATTGTAATGTGATCAGTACCTGCACGCACATGGGAGGAAAATATGGCTCAGAAAAGGCAAGAGATTATGGAGATTGTGGTCATTTGTGCATATGATAGTATGAATTTATATCCAAACATCATAGAGTGCCCCAGACAAGCAGAGAGAATGGGGGATTTAAAATAGAATGGAACCAGCACACAGGCATATGCCACAAGTAAATAAATTATAATTATCAAAGCATCAAACAAGAACATCAACTTCAAGCTAAGGAGTTATTTAAAGCATGTAGCAACTAATCATGTCACTACCTAAGAAGGGAAGTATTTTTGGCAGAGTCTAACACAACAACCTAGAGGTTTGAACCCCGATACTTTGTTCCAAATTAGCAATGTGTTTGGTCCATGGGATGCTTCATAAACATTCCTTCGCTCAAATATGTTCTCCATTTGATATATTAAACAAGCATTCAACACCCCCACACACAAAAAGGAAAGATGTCGCCATGGTATTGCTACTAACTAAGAAATCAGTACAACAATAAGACAATAAGGCAAGAGCATCCTCAAATCCTGCACATGCCACATTAAACAAAGTTAGTACCCATGAAAAGCCTTAACACAACAAACTGCAGAATTGTACCCCATGCAGTTTGTACCCCAATGCTCCCTTCTCAACAGGCAAATTTCTTGGTGCATAGAGTATTTCATAAGCTTTTGTTGGATTACAATTGCTACGAATACGGGATTTTTGGTGGATATAATACAATGAAACAAGGCATTAACTTGGAACTGAACAGAAGCTTGTAATGAAGAAATAACTTAAAAAATATTATAACTGCAGGGGAAAAGGGATACACAAACCATGCATAGGCATCACAAAAGACATTAGTACTGTAGAAACAGAGGTCACTTCAAAGCTCCTAACATGAAAAGCAAAGTACTTGCAACTCAATGCATGCTTCTATATTGGCAAAGCTCTCAGTGTGCAGAATGATCTATACAACAATAGATCATGTACTGTAATCATACAAGTTGGAATCATAGAACACCACGTAGAAATAATTCTCAATGCATGAGAATTCATTATTTTAAATTGTTTTACTTACTCTCTCTGACGTGTAGAAAATTGACACTCAAGATTCCCAATGTCTCACAATTTATGTGACATTAAATCCTATGTCACAGAGTTCGGCGAATATGATACATGAAATTCGAAATCTGACGAATTTTAAAAAAACCTAAAAAAATTCGTTTCAGTTCGCCTTAAAATTCGTACGGTAAAACGGGTTAGGTTTTTTCTAATCGAATATATGTTTTAATAATGTGTTTTCAACCCTTTTTCGGATTAAAAATCACGAGCTTCACTCATTATTTATGTCGCGGTTGGATGATGAGATCATGCGAATCTTCATGATGATAAATCTAAATGATCTGATCATTGCGATTAATATCTCTTATGAATCAGAATTGTTGGGTATAACATCCTTTTTTTATCGTATTGAATTCCATGCATTTGGAGTTTTTCATAACTGCGGGCATCTCACAACATTGCCAAGGCATCATCGGAGTTTGGAGAGAGGACTGTTCGCTTAAGAAAATGGTGGATTCCGCGACCAACCGCTGGACATTCATTCCCGTTTTCTTACCGCAGGAGATCGAGCCAGCGTCGATGTATTTGGGAAGATTTTATTTTATTTCTGATTTGTTTTTATGGTTGTTCTTTCTTTATTTTTATTTTAGGTTTTTTTAATAAAATTTAACATGTTAAAAATTATCAAACATGGTTTTAATTTTTAGTATATTAAAATTTAATATCTTAAAATATTTAGTTTAAATTATTAATTATCAATATATTTAGTATTTGAATAAGTCTCTATTATTAATAATAATGTTTTAGAGATTATTAAAATTTTATACAATATAATCTTCTAAATTGTGATTATTGTGTTGATTCTTTACTATTATTTAATATTTTAAAATATTTAATTTAGATGATTAATTATTAATATATTAAATTGAATATATTTAGTATTATAATATTTAAATTAAAATTTTAAATATATTTATATTTTAATATTTTTAAATTTGTAGAAGGCAAATTTAATCTGAATTTTATACTTTTCGAATTTTTTCCTTGTCGAATTTCATCCGAATTTCAAAGTTGTCGAACTCGAATTCGAACCTTGTGACTTAGATTAAATCTATGTGACATTACACTTGATCTTGTTCAAAAAATGGCATCCTTATAGTGACTAAAATAAATTACAAATAAATGAATACCAATTAGCAAAAGAAAGAGTACTTTGAAGGTCAACTCTCTTACATGCCAATATGTGCAAATTATACAACCAATCATTAACATGTTAAAAACTATTTTCTTAAGGAAAATAACACTAAAACCCATTTAAGTTGCACAGAATCTCATATAGTGCCAAGTCATCCTTTAAAAACAAGCAGCATACAAGGCATACACCATGAGATAAGGAAAAAAGGTAAGTTCACCTGATGCTCAAGGCCACTATATTCTCCCTCTGTGTTTTCACGGATAGTGACAAGATTTACACCATCATATTTAGTTTTATAGCCAGGAAGACTGTAGCAAGGTCTCACGTTAGCATATAAACCAAGCTCCTTCCGCAAAGTAAGATTCAGTGACCTATGGCCCTTGCCAATTGGAGTAGCCATGGGTCCTTTTAAACCAATACCATTTTTCCGCACCGACTCTAAACTTTCCCAAGTCAAAAAACTACCAGTGCGAGGATCTATTTCAGTCCCTACATATTGTTCATCCCAATCTATGGGTACATCAGCTGCTTTGAAAACCTGCAATTAAAACAGTCCTGTAATTTATTATGCTGCGGCAATCAATTTATGTACTTCAGAAAACATTAAAATACAAAACTATGTATTCCCATTAACAAATTGGAAAAAAAAATAGTCAACCTCACAAATAATCAATAAAATAATAAAATTAAATATCAATCCCACAGATCATAGACTTGACAGTTAAGCCATTAAAAGACACAGACAGTGGTTGCAGGTTCGAAGCCAAGGCTTCAGCTGCTGCATGAGTAAGAGCAGTTCATGTGGCCGGAGGTTATAGGGGCTGAGTAATTAGGACCTTGCAAATGGGGTCCCAGCTAGTGCCAACTCTTCCGTACCAAAAAATTAAAAAATATATATATCTAATTATAATGGAGGTTTTCTTCTTCTCCCTGGCCTAAATATTTGCTTCTGATTTTTTGTACTTTAATTTTGACAAGTAGCCAAGCATACCAGCCTAAAAACTTTGCTTACCTTTTCAGAAGCATAACAACCGTCAAAATAAATGGGCATCAGTGCTATAAGAGAAGCAACTAAGCAGTCAAAAGGATTCAAATTGATGAGTACTTACAAAAATGAGAAAATTGCCTATCATGCTTCAACAAACATTAGCATGCATTATTCATTAAATTTTAAACGCTATATTAACCAGCACTGTGTCATCTCACATCATTTAGCAACTTGAAAGTGGTATTTTGTATGTCTCAATAGAAACTCCAATCATTCACCAAAGTGCATAAAACTCTGTGCATTCAAGAGTTATCATGCTACTACTATCCCAATATATATAATTGGTTTATATCCCAATTTTAATTATATAAAATTAAAATAGTAGAGGAACCTTTTATTGTTTATATTGTCTTCTGTCTCAATCTGAGATGATAATAGATAGTATGTAGCATGCTCAACATATATAAATTCTTAATAAGCTCAATCATAGTGAAGTTTTCTAGAATTTTATGAACCTTGACGATTATCAATACTTAATTATGTACTTATAGAGGTACTGTTGAACAGTGTTCAGAGCCCCCCTTCCGGGTTTGCGACATGGACTTACTGCCTCCTGTGGATCCATTAACTCTGGCGTTTGTATCGAAAAATTAATGGGTCGACCTTTTGGTTTAATGGCAAGCATGGGCCAACAAATGGTATCAAAGCAAAAGGTGTCGGGTTTGAATCCCCTCAGATAACGCTGAGGGGGGGATTGTTGAACAGTGTTCAGTATCCATCTTCGGGGTTTGCAACATGGACTAACTGCCTCCCGTGTATCCATTAACTCTGGCGTTTGTATCAGAAATTAATGGGTCGACCTTTTGGTTTAACAGCAAGTGTGGGCCTACAAGTACCTCAATCACTTTTCTGTTATTAATATTATGCTCAGTATTCTTAGTTCTAAGCTCCATATGAAAGAATGGAACAAATGCAGCATGATCTAATATTAATATACTTATCAAAAGCTACATCCCAAGACATTGACAGTAGCACACAAGTTAAAATCTCCCCGCAAATGACCAGAGTATACTACCTCTGCTGGAAATATAAGATGGGAGAAGTCTTCATAATATGGCCTGAAAATGTCAATGTTATAGTAAAATTCTGTGCACTTTACTCAAAAGTAAGTATTTGCAAAATGGATAGTGTTAGGAAGAGACTGAAATGCATTCAATAAACTAAGAATTATATTGCCTAGTTTTGCACTAGTTTGAACCCACACATCCAATGTGACGATTCAATTGATGAGCAAAGGGATGTATTTGGATAGAAATAGAGGCATCTCCAAGGAAATCCTGAAAGGGGAGTAATTAGCCCAGTATAATGTTGCCATGCAGGCCACCAACTGCTAGAGAGAGAACAAATGTCAATGCGAGGGACTAACTTTTATATCAATTTGAAAATGATTGCATTAGAGAGAGGAAACGTGCACCCCCTTCGTGGAGAAAATGACAATCATTGGCCATATTTAAATATATGAAAAACATAATTGAATGACAGCAGCTTTCCTGATTCACCATTACTGTCATCATCATTTAAGCCTGCATGTACAGCCAGAACAACTACCAAAGGAGAGGGTAACTTTCACTGGAACAGGTCAATAGGCTAGTGATTTTCTTAGAAAGCTATGTTATCATGGTACCAGCATTGTTATGGGCGCATAAAGGATCTGCCAAATTTTTAAGGCTCCAAGGTTTGGTATGGCTCATGGCTGTACAAAATATATAAATAAATACAATAAAAACAAAACTAACCATTATATCAATGTAATATGAATAAAATTAACAAACAAAGAAATGCCATCAAAATATTAAATACAAGTCATGGCATATGATGTCATATGGTGTATACTGTATACTATCTTGAAAATATGAAAGTCAAACTCAAGTCTTACACAAACAAATGATCATATTGCTCATCATCAAGAGAATCCAAATCAGCAATTAATTTATTAGAACCAGATGCAGTAGGATTAGCTATAATGACACTCCCACTAGCTCCACTATGACTCCTGTGTAGAAGTTTAATGTTAGTTAATTATCTGGATTTTGTTTCCGTTTTCTATTTAGTTTTTTATTTTATTTTCTATCTTCATTTTAAAAGTTTTTATCATGACTGTAAAATCAACTACAATTAATTATTAAAAAAAGATCCATGCCCTTCGATGATACTGAGTAGTCCAACTTATGATCTTAAGGTTTTCTCCATTTAGCCATATTTTTTATTGCAATTGTGCTTGTCAGGGATACTTTTATCAACATTGGGCAAAAGCTCTTCTTCATCTGAATTTCATCAGGGAAACCTATTAGACTGCATTTTCATCTTACAGATCCCTCGAGTCAGCTTTCTAAATTCCACCAGGAATTTTTTTATTTTTTTTATTTCAACAACGAAAGGTATTGCACCTCAGCCTCCTTTCTAGGGCTCTTTCGTTCAAACTTCAGGCAAAATCTTTTTTGTAAAATAAATTTAACCTGGGAAAGCAATGTCACCTCCATCTCCTTATAATATTATCAAAGTTTTAAAAATTAATTTGAAAAAACATAGAAAATCAATTTTTCACAGACACTAAGTGGTGTTCCTTAGGTCCATAGGGTTATACCAGTTCAAACAATATCAAAAAATCAATGAAAAACATCTCGCAAATTTACACTTAAATCAAATAGCTCGATTATTAAATAAACCAAAAGCTTAATATCAACATTGTAAGTCTTACATACGTAGCAAAAAAACATTGTAAGTCTTACATATTGTGTTGACAATAGATGTCATCCACGCTTAAAATTGAACTAAAATTAACTAATAAGAAAATTCGATACCCTTCACAGATACCAAACGGAGTAGCTTAGGCCTCTAGGGTTTTATCACTCATAACAGCTTTGCAGAATTCATGAAAACAATAGGCATATTTGCATCCGATCAAATCGACAGATAAATTTATAAAAACCGGAAACCGGATATCAAAACTACCTGTTTAACAGAATCAGAGATCTCGGGCCCAATACCGTCTCCTGGAAACAAGGTGGCACGAATCCTTTCTCCATTTGCAACAGACCCCAGTTGTCTGGTAAAAGGCAATAGTCCAGAATAATCCGGACCCGTAAAACCGTCATTGCAATTTAGCGGCTTTCCGTTACGCCTTAAGACGGTCCTGAGCAAGGATCGAGCCCCGCGCGCTGCAGCCATTGAAATTGTTCACAGGGAGCCCTAAAGATTTAAATCATCTGAAATTTAGCATTAGAAAAAAGCTACACGAATCTTCATAAGACTAGTAGACTTAAATTTGCCAGGGTTGTGGACATGCGAATGCTTTGTAAATTTGAAAAAGCTAAAAAATACAGAAAGATTACCAGGATTTCTTCCAACGCTGTTAGCGTTTGCCTTCACGCTGTTGCAGAGAACGCTTTGCAGTTCTAAAAAGTTTCGACAGTCGGATTCCCACATTAAAGGTTGAACGATTATTTTGGAAAAGTCAATCATTTTTATTTTTTAATAATATTATAATTAACACGTTTATGGTTTGACAATAAAAGAATTGTTGTTTAAGAAAACAAATCGTATCATATGGATTATGTGGCCTAATTAATTACATAAATGCAATCCATAAGCAAATAATTAATTTAGACTAATATTTAGATTTCTATAAAAATGGTGTGGTCAGTTTATATTTCTAGAATTTCATAAAATTGATTTTTTTATTTTTTTTTGTTTGGAGATACCCCGAGGGGGTCCCCTTGAGCTTAGCGCCAAGGACTGAGGGGTATCCACTCCGCCAAAATCCGCCTGGGGCACGATCCCAGCCTCATCCCTTTTTTTGGGTGTCGGGGCTTTGCACTCAGCAAGACTTGATCCCTAGTGGGCTCATTCCAAACCTTTCAACTTCACCAGTAGACCAAGGGCCCATTGATTTTGAAAAGTATTCTAAGCTAATACTTTTTAAAAAAATTATTTCATAGATGGAATTATGTTGTTTGGAAGGATATTTTGATTGATCTAAGATGGATATAAGGGTTCTTAAGATTATGTTATTTAGAAGAAGTTTATTTATAAATATTTATTAAGAGAGTTTTAGGACTAAGTTAATAAGTAATGTATGGAATTTAGATATGGTCGATGTCGTTTTTAAAAAAAATGGCATTAGAGATTGTTGAATGGGCATGTAAATGCTACAATATTAAAATTAGAGTCATGAAGGACTCCTAAGGAAAGTTTTTCTTCACACTAAATAGACAATTGATTCAAAAGATGTTTAGATCAACACCTAATGAAAATGTACAACTAAACCTAAAAACTCTGGCCTTTGTACAAAATGATAGAGAGTAATCAAATTATCTCATTATAGAAAAAATAAGTCTTCTACTCTACAACTAATTATTGATGATGAAGTTGAACCCTTGGATGAAGATACATTTGAGACATATTTCCAAGATGCGTGTCAAGACTTATGTCAAATTATTGGAATAGATGTAGAGTCATAGATATCTTAAGGATCTTTAATATTGTTTGATGATAACCAGAGTCCTCTTAGAAACAAGTTGTTTTATTATGGAGGGTATTTAACATAGGCTATTCATGATGAAATTATATATTTTAGGAAGCAATATATTGAGAGAAGATTTAGAAGGTAATTCATGATATGTTACATTTTCATTTTTGTTTTGGTAGATGAATGGAATGTTGTGCTAGGTGTAAAGTACAATTCCTTATAGTTGCCTAAAGAGCAAGTTAAATCAATACAATAATGGTTTATTCATGCAGATAGAAATCATACATTTTCTCAATATAACATCTTTGAGAATTATTTTGTGCTTTTTTTATTTAGAAAATTGGGGTTTTATACACCTAGATTTTGAAAAGATGTTTTAAGGAATTTATTTGGCCTTTGGAGTTTCATCCAAAATGAAAGATCAAAAATAATTGAGGATGTTGGTGTTAGTGCTCCCATTAGTTCACTACATTTGTAAAAGATGCATTTATGTGTTCATTTAGCCCTAAGATATAGAAACAATCTATAAGATGAAGTAATGCTTTATAATCAAAATACATGCAAATCAAACTAATTAACAAGAGAAAATACAAATCTTCTACACTTTAAGCTCTATAAAATTAAGAAGGGCAATACTTTAGATCTCACTTAATTAATTTAAAGAAAGAAGTTATGAAACATGTTGTAGACAAAGCTAAACCTTTTGGTACAAATTTGAACACAAATTTATCATGTCACTAATTCATTATGTGTTAACGTTGTGGTATGTAAATATATATCTAATATGCAAGTGAAACCAAATGATCCTAATGTATGGGTAAAGAGTTTATGAAATATCAGTTCACCTTGTAATTCATTACACTTTTAATCTCTAAACTTAGATCTACAATTGCATGAGTTTATTTGCCATTTTTTATTTGTAAGTGTATGATCTTGGGCTATTTTAAGATTGGTACCTAATCCTTGAAAACTGGAATTATTCAAGTAAATTCTATTTATAATAAAACAAATAATACCTCAATTTTAGATGGAATTGGAAGATTGATTTGGCTTGCAAAGTTTAAATCCTCAAAGATGTTTTTTATTTAGTCTTTACAAACCATACTTCTCAATCACACTACTTATCATGATATTCCACATATTAAGACAATAATCTTTTACAACCATTGTTTGAACAAAATACTAGATACTTCTTGATAAAATAGCAACAAATGTAGACCTAGGGAAATGTCAAATTCTCTAAAATACCAAGTGAATAATGGAGACAATGTGTAAAGAAGACAAAAATATGTATCATATTGATTTATGGAATGAAAGTACAACTTCAATCTATCATAATAGAACTCATATTACAACAATTTTATTGCTCACTAAGATCTTCTAAATGGATTGTTACACATAATTCTTAAAAAAATTGCAAATATTGATCTTCTTTTACAAAAGGGATAATCTCACTATATAGCAAAGGGATAATATTCATCCCATGTGGACAATTAACATTCATCCCATGTGTCTTATAATCATAAAAAATGATCATTAATTTAATAATAACTTGGAAAATAAACAAAAGGGAGGCTACAATTATTTCCATAGCTCAACCTTTGATAGAAAGCATGTGTAATACGACATGCAAAAATTAGCAACACTAGAAGATACCCCTCACCTTTTTCAAGGATTGGGTTGTGGACCATCTAAAAATGTAAATATGTGGTTTCTACATAAAAACATGCTCACCTATGCCAACATGAGCATTACTCCTAAATTTAACCAAGTTCCTTTCGATGATATTTGAACAAGAAGAGACTTTATCAATGTATTTTACCATTCTACTTAATTCGCTACTTAGAGAAGAAGTAGCAATTTGAAGTTTGGAAGATTTCATTTTTACCACTTGAATATCTCCTTTGATCCTTGCAAGATTAGCCCTTTGATAAAATCAAAATAGAATGAAATAACTTGCACAATAGAAGAATATGATAAGAAATATGTTGCAAATACATGATTAACTTAGTACAACAAGCCACTTCGAGGAGGAAAACCTCCAAGTATCTCCAATGTGAACAAAATTTGTAATATAGTGATGAAATAAGACTCACTACCTCATATATGTACCTTATTTATGCCTAGGATATCACCCAGGCTAACTTAGATAGCCCTATATAAGCCTTAGGCTAACCTAAATAACAATATAATAATGATAATATGACTTAAATAAGAGTTAAGATAGCCACAAGCTAACTATTCATAACCCTATGTACACTAATATCAAGGGCGTAGCATGCCCCCCTCTTCAAGGAAGCATTGTCCTCAATGCTAATCAAGTTTAGATGCTTTTGAATGAACTCCTCATCCTCCCATGTGGCATCTTCAACTGGTAAGTTCTTCCATTGGATGAGATACTCAGTGAGTGTTCCGGTCCTTAGCTTATTTTTGTGTGTTTAATGAATGAAATTTGGTTCCAATAGGATTCTTCCTTCTTCATCAAGCTCTGGTAATATTGTTTGAGTAGGGATATTATGCCCAATTACCTTATTCAAATAAGAAACATGAAAAATTGGATGTATCTTTGTTTTTGGTGGCAATTCTAGCTCGTAGGCCATAATTTGGTATGAGCCATAATATTTCAAAAACAACTTATTGTTCTTTTTTTGTTGATTCAGTGACATTTTCTTATAAGGCTACAATCTTAAGAAGACTCAATCTCCAACTTCAAAAATTCTTTCACTATGGTGTTGGTCTACCTGGTTCTTCATTCAATTTTGTGCTATGGCTAGATTCTCCTTAAGTCCTGAGAGTTCATATTGTTGATGAAGCAAGTGGTCCTCAACTACCTGAACTCTTGGTGACACCTTCAATGATGGGGTAATGGAAGGAGGTTGATATCTATATCATATTATAAATAGAGACATTTTTGATGAATTATGAAAGGAAGTGTTATATACCACCATTCTACTAAGGGTAGCCAATCTACCCATTGACATCATTTATCTAAAGTGAAACAACATAGATATATTTCTAAACACTTATTAAAAACCTTAATTTTCCCATAAGATTGAGGGTGGTATGTAAAACTATTGGCCAATTGAGTACCCAAACAAGAGAATAAATCTTTCCAAAAGTGACTAATAAAGATAGGATCACAGTCACTAACAATAACCTTAAGTGTACCATTTAAATTTTGCATATTCTCCAAAAAAGATTTTGCCACTATATTTGTTATAAAAGGATGTGATAATGCAATGAAATGTGCATATTTAGTGAGATGATCTACTGTAGCCATGATGACATTATTACCTTTAGATTTTGGAAGCCCTTTGATGAAGTCCATGGATACCTCTTCCCAACTTTGGCTAGGAATAACTAAAGGTTGCAAGAGACCTAGTGTCTTAATTTCCCCCCCTTTATTTCTTTGACAAACCAAACATTCAACCAAAAAAAAATGAACATCGCGCCTTTTAGCCCTTTTTAAAAAGATATTGCTTGACTCGATGATATGTCTTAGAAAATATTGAATGACCACCAAGTAGAGACTCATGAAGCTTTGTGAGAATCTTGTTTTTAAGAGTGGAATTATTAAAGAGATACAATCACTCTTTATACCATAGAGTATCTCCCTTCCAACAAAACTTATCTAAACCACTAGTATCACTATGTCACTATTGAATGAGATTACTTGTAGCAACATCATTCTGCCAGTTTGCTTTGGCTTTTATCACCCAATATACTTGTAATATTGAAATTGCACACAATAGAGCATCATCTTTCTCATCCTTCATAAAAAGTGCATCTACCACAACATTTTCCTTCTCTTTCTTATATACAATCTCAAAGTCATATCCCAACATCTTAGTGACCCATTTTTGTTGCTCTTCAAAAGATAATATTTGTTCCAAAAAATATTTTAGGCTATCATGATCTATCTTAAACTTGAAGTTTCTACCCATTAGATAGGGCCTCCATTATTTTACTACATGAAGAATAGCTAGCATTTCCTTCTCATAAATAGGTTTGAGTTGATTCTTACCCTCTAATTAATGACTCTCAAAAGAAATTGGGTAACCCTCCTACATGAAAATTTCTCCTATACCATTTCCTAAAACAACACATTCCACAATAAAATCCTTGGTGAATTTTGGAGTGGACAGCACTGGAGTTGTACACATAGCCTCCTTCAATCCCTCAAATGTTGCATTAGCGAACTCATTCCAATGAAAAGAATCCTTCTTTAATAAATTTGTGAGGGATGCTACTATATGACCATAATTATTCACAAATCTTCTATAGTATCCAGTTAATCCGAAGAAACCCCTTAATTTCTTAATGGTTTTGGGAATAGATCATATTCCATGATAGCCTTAATTTTGTTACGATCCACCTTTACTCCTTCATGTTAAACTATATATCTAAAGTACTCCACCTTATTGAGACCAAAAGTACACTTGGATGACTTAGCATAGAGTTGATAATCTTCAAGAACTTTTAATGTTTAATCTACATGTTGCAAGTGCTCTTCTCATGTCTTGTTATAAATCAATATATCATCAAAGAACACTAATGCAAATCTCCTCAAGAATTTATTAAAGATGGAGTTCATCAAACTTTGAAATGTATATGGTGCATTGGTAA
The DNA here is from genome assembly GCA_007258455.2 of Sequoia sempervirens. Taxonomy (NCBI): domain Eukaryota; kingdom Viridiplantae; phylum Streptophyta; class Pinopsida; order Cupressales; family Cupressaceae; genus Sequoia; species Sequoia sempervirens. The sequence goes on along the minus strand of VDFB02379711.1, from coordinate 175,515,722 downwards.
GACCAAATGACATCACCAATACCTCATAATGATCCTCATGAGTCCTAAATGCTATCTTAGAAATATCTTCTTCTTTAATTCAAATTTGGTGATAATCTAATCTAAGATCCAACTTTGTCAAATACATGTAGCTCCATTCAATTCATCTAGAAAATCATCAATGACCGGAATAAGAAACTTATCTTTGATGGTGTACATGTTGAGAAATCTATAGTCTGGGCACATGTGCCAAGTTTCATCCTTCTTGTTAGAATTTGGTGTTGTACACCATTGCATAAATTGATTTATTATAATGGTGTAATTAAATAACTATTTAGTTGTGGTGCATCCTGGAGGAGTGTTTAGCCACACTAGGTAATTATTTAGGGCCACTTATAAAGTTGTATTGTAACATTGGTTTATTATTTATACATGGTAGATATAGGATAATAATTTAATATTTAGGGAAAGTATTTAATAATGTGAAAACCTAGTATCCAATATTAAATGAGGGGTCAATGGTTTTGTGTTCACATGGTTCTGTCGTACATGGTTTTATCTTACCACTTGGTTGTACTTGTGTGAGCTTGTGTCTATAAAAGCAAGTTACACCTGTTTAGTGGTTAAGGTTGGCTACGTGAGTGGGTTGTTATCATTGAGTATTTCTAAGGAGTGCATATGCGAAGCATGGCATGGGATGTGTTGATTCATGCTTGGACACATGGAGGATGCATTGGAGAGGCTTGATATTTTAGAAGTATTCATTATAACTCTAAGTGCATATATTAATTTATTGTTGAATAATAGATGGAATATGGATACTTTTGGAGGTTTGGTTTTTCTCTTTTAAGGGTTTTCCTAGGGTATATATTGTGTTATCTCATGGCTTGTCTTTTTTATCTATGTATTTGGTTATTCTCTAAGCTTGTATGCATGTTTTTCTCTCATGGGGTTATGTAGGAAATAGATTAAATGAACTAGGTATTGATGCATTATTTCCTAACAAGTGGTATCAAAGCTTTCATGGTTATGGGGGTTGTGAGCTCCCAAGTTTTGTTATAACCCTTGTTTGAGTATATTTGGTGCAAAGTTGAATCCAATGTCTATGCAAGAAAGATATGAGGCATTACAAGATATAGAACACATGTGTAGGTGTTTTGCAAATTTGGGGTTTGAGAAATTTAGGTTAAAAGGGTTTCTTGGATTATGCTTGCATACGAGGTTTTTATAGAGGAAGTTTTATAAATTACCTCTTGAGACAAAATAAACCTCGCCATTGGATCTAGGATGGCTGTGAATTGAAAAATGATATAAAATTTCCCCTATTTTGACCACTTGAGAAAAATGAAAATTGTTTTTACCCGCAAGCCACCTATATAACCACACGGGTCGACTGCAAGTCGAATTTACAAAAAAAAAACAAAAAAAAAAATTCCTACAAATTAAAAATATTATTGAAAAATTTAAAAATTAAAAAAAAAGGGGTGGGGGGCTTCACAAACCCCCTACCCCCTATATAGTCGTTGTTGGTGTGTACAATGTTATCAGCTTGTACCAAGCTACATGGGGCGCTTAATCCTCGTTGATGCTGATACTCCTCGGCCAATGGTTGTTGGGCCAGTGGGCCTTGGGGCCCCCGATTGTAGGAGCTATCTTAGAGCGCCCTTGTGGGGTGTTAAAAATTTAAACCACCAACATTAAAATGAAATTTAATCCTTTTAAAATCTACTACTCAATTTTTCCGCTCAGGTGTCTCCGACAAGTCATTGATGGCTCCGCCCGAGGGCCGCTAGCAGCCACCCCATAAGCCAAATTGGGGAGATTTTTTCAAATAGGCATAACTTTCACCCAGGATGTCAAATTTTTGACTTCCAATAGTCAACAAAAATATCTCTTTAAGCACTACATAGTGGTACAATTTTGGTTCCATGATTTTGTAGTTTTCATTAGTTTTTGGGGCTTCAAAGCCAAATGTTCTCTTGTACATGATTTTGGTCATAACTTTTGCATATATAATTGAATTTTTGATTTTGAATAGGTGTTGGAGAGCATGCACAGTGTACTATATAATGGATTAAGTATATTTTCAGTTTATGGTGCAGAGAGGATTGTACTTTGTTATCACTTGTAGGTGCCTAAGATTCGAGGTGTGATTGTGTGAGGATCTGAACAAGTCAAGAGGTGAAACCTTGAGGGAGTACATGTTTAAAGATGATATTTATGATGGTACAATTGATTATCAATTTGATAATTCCTGGTATAGATTTACGTGTTTTTTTAAAGTTGGACTTTGATGGTGGAAGGTACACAAATTTTCTTTTGGCTTGAGGACATGGGTTGACATGTGTGGAGACTTGGAGTCTCATGTGGGTGATATTTGAGTGTAAGTACAATGTTGGTGATAATTATGGTGTCATGGATATGCAAGTATATTTGAGCATTGGCATGAAATGATCATGTATGTGATTATTTGGTGGTGATATGGTTTGGTTTTAGGAGTTTGTTCTTATCTCTTAGATGCTTGATTGGTTCCTTGGCTATGATTACTCATTTGTGAACTTGTTTGGAAAATCATATTTGTGGTTGATTTGGTGTTTGATTCTTGTTGTCTATAGGATTAACTTCTTTGCTATCTTGATTTATAGGTTACTAATGTGATGATGAGTTTGCATGTTTCAATGTTTGGGATCTACAAGTTATGCATTTATATGGGTTGATCACCCATTTAGTTGTAGTGGGATGAATCGTATGTGTACTATCTATATCTACAAGATTTATTCATTATTGATGCAAAATTTGTTAGTTGGCCTTGTCTGTGGTCATTTGTGACTTGGTATGTTGCTTTGATATGAGAGGATGGATGATTAGAGTGCCAAGATTGTTAGTGTTTGGGACTTGTAGCATGTATTTTTATCATGATGTCATGATAGCTTGGTTACATTTCATTAGTTACACATTTCAGTGGGAACTTTTGATAGTGATGATTTGGTGGTGTAGGATTGATTCTTGATGTTTTGATGGAAAATGTATCTTCTTGGTTTGAAGATCTTGGTTCTACTTGTTCTCTCGAGCTATTAGGATTGTAGTTGAGTGTGTGTAGACCATGGATGATATTCATTTAATAAATGGTTGTCACAATGCCATATGTAGTTTGATATCATAATTTAGTTGGAGTTGTTGACCGTGATGTAGATTCATCATTAGTAGTGGATGATCTTCTTTAGTGTTTTTTGATGTCTTGGAAGAGCTATTAAACCTTGTTGTTGCAGAAGAGTTATTTCACATTTACAAATTCACTATTAGAAGATGGTTATCTTTATGTGATTGGAGATGTTAATTCTTGGTTTAAAGTGTGTTTGGTATTATGTCTTGTTATACTTTGGATACTAGTTTGAGTGTTGACATGATACAAGTTATGTTGAGACCAAGATTTATACATTATTGCATGTGATCTCCTAGGAGGAGATGGTTAGATCATGAAGTCATGTTGGGTTTCTAATTTTGTGGTTGTATCTTTGACATTGATCTTGTTCTCTTGGTATTTGAGTGCATTGGTCATTTGCTTGGGAGCTTTGTGAGGAATTTGTGTTATACTTGGAGCTTAGCATGAATTGATCAGTTGGAAGTGCTCATGGATACTTGGAGACTTGGGTGAGGCTAGATTTATCTTGGGATTAGAGACATTTGCTTGAGATGGTTACTCTAGAGATTTCAGAAGGAAGACCGAGGAGCCTTCACCTAGATATTGACATGAGTTCATGTAGGACCTATAGATGAGATTTTTCTTGGAGTGAGTCATGATGAATTGGTTATTGTTGTCAATCGGATTGCACCCGAACACTTGAATGATTAAATTCAACAATATGTTGAAACATGGGAACTATCTTCAGGCTGTGGGTATTCCTATGGCAAAGATAGACCTCCAAATCCTAGGCTGGTTCCTATATGATTATCTGATTATAGACTTGAAACTTTGATGGGAAAAGGGAAAAAACTTAATCTAATGCAAAACTGGAAAAGTTGAACTGTGGTGATGCGCCTATTTGATTTAAAGAAAAATAGATTAACTCACAACTGATTCATCATGAAGCTTAATTTCACAACTCAGATTGAACAATTTAACTGCATTAATTCATAGACAGGCCTGATAATTCACTCTTGGTGAAGGAATGATTTATTTTCACAACTTAAATATATGGATATACTTGAGACACAATTTATGACCTGCAACTAGGATTGTTTCTTCGTGTACATGCATTCACAAATGTTGAAAGAAATTTAAAGGTTTTGATATCAAACACATTAAATTTTGCATCAAAGACATTCACAAAACAAAACACCTGAATCTAAGAAGGATAATATTTAACTTGCAATGACAAAAGAAGGAACACTCTGCAAATGATACTCCAAGACAACCTGTAAAGACTGTTGCAATATCTATTAAATTTTTAAAATCTGAGTTACAAGATAATTCCCTTTGCAGAATGCAAAGGCTGAAAAACAAGAACTAGAGGAAAAAGATTAACTTTTTCCAATATATACAATGAGATGCAACTCCAAAGTGCATGAACATGAAACTGAAAGTCAATTTTAGTATAGAAATGATAACTCCAAGGTGAAATCTGAGCAAAAATAAATATCCTTGAAAAGAAGGCTCAAACTCATGCAAAAATGAGTGAACTCAGTCTCAAACTCGCAATCATAATGTATGCAACTGATCTATAACTCCAACTGGCTCCAAAATGTATGAAAATAGCACTGAAAGAGATCTGAAATTGAAAAATATCTTCCTCAAATGCCTCTCACGAGCAAAAATAAAAAGTCTCGAAAAATGGGCCCGCAACTAAAGTGAAATGAAATCCATATGCTGCAAATTCCAACTCATGTCATGCATAATCAAAATATCTCCAAAACTGGTATGAAACTGAAGTAAAGTGAAAGGAAACTCCATCATTATCTCCATTTTGTCTTTTGCATGAAAAAGACTCTAAGTTAGAAAACAAAATGCTCTTGATAACTATACTGACTTTACTTGTGCTCCAGTTGTATCTTTTGCATGGATTTGAGAAGGTATTCATTTAATTAAATATTAAAAATAATCACCAAATGATTATTTTAATATTTTTTCATTAGATATCAACTCCTTTAATCACATGTTTTAAATATTAAAGTAATAGTTATATTACTTTTAATATTTAATTGAATATTAAATTTTCTTTAAATCCATGCAATGTCAAAGAAAATCTTTGAAGTCGGCTTCAAAGACTCATGGCCTTATGTATCATTATTAGCATATTCTTTGCATTCTTCACTAAATAAATATAAGTCGACCATGCACATTATAATAGTCGACCACTTCCATATTATTGATGATTATTTTGACTTTAAGCCACAGGTAGAATGATAATTGATAATGATTTCGACGTAGGGCAAACAATCAAAAGCATGGAACCCTAAAACACATTATCATTCGCACTTTTGACTTTGGAGAAGAAACTTCATGAAGAAGCTGGCCGCCGACTTGGTTTGGTTTTTTGAGAATTTGCTTGATCTGGAGCTCGACCTGCACATTCTTTGGATATTTTCTAAGGAATTTCAACAAAAGAATGCGTCGTAAATCTGATCCTTTCATAAGAATGGAAATTTCTTACCATTTTGAATCATCTTTTGGCTTATACAATCGCGACCATGACTCATTTCTCCTATATTTTGTGCTATTCTCTTTTCCCTGTTGATTTTTGCATTTTGCTGGCTCTAGCCGCCATGGGAGGATAAATGTTGCAAAAAATAACTTGAGTTTTATGGCTATCGACCTCCCTATGAATTATTTTTGCATTAAGGGATAAGGTAAGTCTGAATCTAAGCTATTTCATGGCTTTTTACTCTATTTCTGAAATAAATCTCAGCCTAAAGGCCACGACCATGCTCATTTTCTGATATATCATGTGTCTTCACTTGTTCTGGGCCGCCATTGAAGAGCTTGAGCCTTTTGTATATATTCTTGTTGCTGTGCAATCTCGACCTATGAATTTTAAAGCTCAAAGAGAGCTCAGCCACAAACTTGTCTCCTCTTCCTGTGCATGATGGTAAGTTCTCTTTTGTTTTTTGTTTCCTCCATTTTGAATAAAAAGAAAACGTCACTGCATTTTGTATTTCTCTGAACATATATAGCACCATCCCTACAGAAAAATAAGAAACCCATCTATAGTTTGTATATATCTTACTTTCAAATGACTTATACTCTTAATTGAAAGTTGCGGCCTCATATTTGCATTCTGGGTATTCTCCATTCACTGCATTTTTGTATTTTTCTGAACATATAGCTAAAACCCTCACATGGGTAACAAAAAATCTGTATTTTCCTCACTAAAAGAAGATTTTTGAGCAAAAATCATGGTATAAAAGCTGAAAACAGTGACAAACTTGTATGATGTCGCTTGAAACCCCTTTTTCCTTTCCTGAAGCAAAACGTTGTCACTGTTTTCATATTACTACTGTTGTTTCTTTAATTTTTCCTATAGCTTTTGGCTCCTTGTACTGTACCATGCATTTGCTAAAAAGAATCACTTCTTCACTTTTTCTTTCTCCTGTGCATACAAGTATCTGTTGCAACTTCTATCATTGACTGCTCTTGTGTAGAAAACCTCAGCCATCAAAACATTATTTTGAAATTTGCTCTTGCTATGGTTCACGCAAACCTACTCTTTTGTGATAACAGTCCATGAAAGAATGTTGTTTCAGTCTTCTATAGACTATGGCTTTTATGATCTGCTTTACTAGAATGGAACATAGTAATGATGTTTCTCTTGATGCTTTAATGTGACAATGCCTCACTTGCACACATGGTTGTCCTTGATATGAAGCTGCTACAGATTACTTTTCTGTCAATTGTTTACGAAAAACTTGCATTGTTGTCAATTCCTGTGTTGACTGTACCTCGTGTCAGAGACTATCAATTGATTCCATCCATGGTTTTATATTCTCATGGTCACTTCATTGCCACACTTTGACAACAGTCTTACTGCCCTTTAGAACCATGGGATTATACATTGCTGAGTAAAGATTCAAGCTTGTCTACTCTTTCATTCAAAGAGATTGTCCATTAGTCTTGGGTATGAACTGTGTTTGTCATTGTGATGGCTTTCCTTTGAGGATTTGACTGCATTCAAAACATGATTGTGGCTCCATTAATGAATGATGCTTTCAACTGTCCTTTTTCATTCAAACTCATAATGAAATGGCATTGTATCTTTTAGCTATATTCAATGCATTTGAACAAAGAGTGAATGTAGACTTGCTCTATTGAATTTCCACCATGATATGGCTTGAAAGCTGCTACCTTAAGTTTTTCTTTGAATTTATTTCATGATAGCAGTCTTATTTCATGATTGTAACTGATATAAAGCTCTCATATATGAATAGATGAGAGGTATATGCCTGATATGTCGGGCTCTACCCTTGTGGGAGCTTGTTTTACTCCACATATTTGATAAAATGATCACGAACATGATGAACTTGTTCCTGCACATTGAAACAAACAAGTTAGCAAAATAATTGAAGCTGGAAGCTTCCATTGAGTTTTGTATTCCTTGATTATCAACCTTTGTAACTCAATCATCTGGTGAATGCCTGATTGAATGTAAATTACATTCCTGTTGGTAGCGTAGGCATAAGGTAGAATGTAATTCATTGTTGCTTAGAGTACATCTCTAATGCCATCTTTTTACAATTTTGCAGGTTCATGAAGCGTGAAATCGAGGCTGCAACTTGGAGACGCGACAACTTAAGACATCAAGCGAAAGTGATTCATCATCATAGGCAATGATGAATTGCTTCTCTTCTTTGTGTTTACGTTATCTTCAGTAGTGTAGCTTTCATTGAATTTTGTATTCATTATTTGATTGTCATAATCAAATTTAGTTACTCTCACAGCTTGTGCAAGATTTCAGTGTTTTTACAAAATGAATAAAAAGCATTATTATGCAAATTTTCAATTTTTTGTTTCAAATACTTGCACAATAAAATTGTAATTCAGATGTAATCTGATCTTTATGATGAACAATGAACACTTAAGCAACAAAACTTGAAATTTTTTGTACCTATCAATGATGAATTTGATTCAGCTCTACCTATTTGAGCTCGTAGTGAAAAATAGGTAACAAATTGGCAACCTCTACGGAGTGTTTGCCTGCTAAACACAATAGACCAATATATAGCTTATCCATTGGGCATGGAGTCCATTTTTTGCTCTGTTTTAACTCAAAACACCGTAACTCAGCTTCAAAACACACAAACTAAAAGAAACTACTACAACTATGTTGAAGAAAGAGTTTGGAAAACCAGGTGCAACAACTACACTTTATTGAAAGCAAAACAATACTGGAATGAAAACGTGCCACAGGGCACTTATTGAAAGCATAATTGAAAATCCTACCCTAACCTACACTAACCAACAGTGTAAGTGCTCAGACATGACCATTTATTGGCTGTGAGAAATAGCTGCCCTTCCTTAACAACATAGGATGCTTCAAATCCGTAAGATTAATCAAAAAGAAGTATAGACATTTGATTAACTGTTGCTCCTTCTATTCAAAAACTGTTGTCAGCATAGTTTGGATCATCATAAAAAGCATACCTTCCTTATTTGACTAATCATTAAAGATGATAGTCTGAGGCATATGAATAAAATTAACATGTTGCTGCTCTTGGCATGTTGTAATCAGATGCCTTGGCAAAATTATAACTTGTTGTAATTCTGTAGACTCCTCCTTGGACAAATACCTGATTGGACACCCTTTTGAGGGCATAAAACTTGGCCTCTTATTGCTGCCTTCATGTTTATAAACTATTGGCACTCCATCTTGCTGATTAGACTGCTCCACTTGCAGTGTAAGATTTTCCTCCTTCCTTCTTGTCGCCTCAATTTCAATTTGATCTGCAAGAGTTGGTTCACATAAATGAAATGAAGGAATGTTTGCTTCCTTGGCTTGAACAGGCTGATCACATGCTGCTGGCTCATATAGTTCTAGCTTATCATCTATGTTAGAACAAAAAATATCTATTATGCCTGAAAACATATTCTCATCTAATACATGATCCTGAATTGGATTCAGATGAGTCTCATCACTCTGCTGCTCAAAGGTAGTAACTGATGTTAGTAAGCATGTGTTGTCTTCATTCTCATCAACAAATTTAGGTAATTTCTCAAACAATTTAGCTAAATCCTGAGCTTCAACCTCTATTTCCTTGTTTAAAACATGTTCAACCTGATCTCGTTTGTCATCTAAGCTTGAAACAAAGGATTCAAGGCCATTCCAAAATAGGGTTTCTTCATAATCTTCATTACTTTGTGGCATGAGAGGGATTACCTTAGATTCAAGATCATCCTTTTGAAACACAAGTTCCGATTTGCTTGCTTGTTCAATTTTGGTAACCTCTTGTTGTCTCATATGAATTGAGGCTTCAATCTCATCTTGAACCAGCAGTACAACATGCTCTACAATATCTTATGAGTGTTTCAAATTAACTGGTAAGTTAGGCTCCTGTGTGCTCTTTTCAGCTTGCTCAATGAAACCAGGTAATTGATCAAACAAATAAACTGATCAGTCCTCCCCATGCGGTGCCTTCTCAAATGAAGCTTGGGCATCCTATAAGTGAAGATTTTTGACTGGTAATTCTTGTACTCTGTTTTCATCCATGTTATAAATAGCATTAGAATTTTTTTCAAATGAGTCAAAATCCAAGGGGTTCAGCACTAAGTTTGAACCAATATCCTCTTCGCATATAATATGGTAATTTTGAGCTGGGAACACAGTACAAGCAGCAACAACTTCCTACTCCTTCTGTTCATTCTTTTGTTGCTCTAATCGATAAACTTCTAAAGCTAAACGCAATGGGCTTACGTTTCTGACCTTCTCCATGAAGAGTAAAGTGTCCTTATCAATGGGTTGCTCTATAACCACACTTAGAAGTTCTTCCTCTTGAAATTGATCTGAAATGCAAGAAGTTGTTTCGATATCATGCTTTTGAGCAAGCAAGGACTTGATCTGCTCCTCTTGTACAACTAACTCCCTTATGAGATTTTCTTCAAACAGTCTCCTTTGTGTCTCCAATTCTTGCTCATGAAGGTAGGCTTGATAATGTAATTCTTGTTGCTGCATATCAAGCTCCTGTTGCCTCCTAGACTCTTCTATCTGCTTTTCAATTTCTGACAGTATGTCCTTCATGTTATTCATGTTGTTCTTCATATCATCAACCTCTTGGAGCTGATTTTGGACATATGAATATTGATCTAAAGGCTGAGTAGGGGTGGGTGGGAGGTAAGCATGTTGAGCATGCTGATAGGCTGTTGTTGCATGGCTGTTTGGGATAAAACTAGCAACATGACTGGCCTGATATGGTGATTGGTTGACAGGATTTTCATAGTAAGGGGGTGGGTATACATGATATCCATGAAAATTTGTCATTTCTACTCATATAAGTGCTAGAAATCAAAATGTTGAGCTTGTAATTGAAACATACCAGCACTGAACATGTTGAAACTAGTAAATGTGTTCGAAGTCGCTAGGTATAAGTTGTAACCTCTGAAAGGTAAAAATGTGCTGCTGTATATACCAGGACAGCAGCTTGTATCTTTGAATTTCTTCTCTGAAGTGATCTTCAGAGTCCCACCGAGCGTGCCAAAAACTGTTGTCAATCAGATTGCACCCGAACGCTTGAATGATTAAATTCAACAATCTGTTGAAACGTGGGAACTATCTTCAGGTTGTGGGCATTCCTATGGTGAAGATAGACCTCCAAATCCTAGGTTGGTTCCTATATGATTATTTGATTATAAACTTGAAACTTTGATGGGAAAAGGGAAAAAACTTAATCTAATGCAAAACTGGAAAAGTTGAACTGTGGTGATGCACCTATTTGATTTAAAGAAAATAACTCACAACTGATTCATCATGAAGCTTACTTTCACAAATCAGATTGAACAATTTAACTACATTAATTCATAGACAGGCCTGATAATTCACTCTTTATGAAGGAAGGATTTATTTTCACAACTTAAAGATATGGATATACTTGAGACACAATTTATGACCTGCAACTAGGATTGTTTCTTCGTGTACATGCATTCATGAATGTTGACAAAAATTTAAAGGTTATGATATCAAACACATTAAATTTTGCATCAAACACATTCACAAAACAAAACACCTGAATCTAAGAAGGATAATATTTAACTTGCAATGACAAAAGAAGGAACGCTTTGCAAATGATACTCCAAGATAACCTGTAAAGACTGTTGCAATATCTATTAAATTTTAAAAGCTGAGTTACAAGATAATTCCCTTTACAGAATGCAAAGGCTGAAAAATAAGAACTAGGGGAAAAAGATTAACTTTTTCCAATATATACAATGAGATGCAACTCCAAAGTGCATGAACATGAAACTGAAAGTCAATTTTAGTATAGAAATGATAACTCCAAGGCAAAATTTGAGCAAAAATAAATATCCTTGAAAAGAAGGCTCAAATTCATGCAAAAATGAGTGAACTTAGTCTCAAACTCGCAGTCATAATGTATGCAACTAATCTGTAACTCCAATTGGCTCCAAAATGTATGAAAATAGCACTGAAAGAGATCTAAAAGTGAAAAATATCTTCCTCAAATGCCTCTCACAAGCAAAAATAAAAAGTCTCAAAAAATGGGCCCGCAACTGAAGTGAAATGAAATCCATATGCTGCAAACTCCAACTCATGTCATGCATAATCAAAATATCTCCAAAACTGGTATGGAACTGAAGTAAAGTGAAAGGAAACGCCATCATCATCTCCATTTTGTCTTTTGCATGAAAAAGACTCCAAGTCAGAAAACAAAACGCTCTTGATAACTATACTGACTTTACTTGTGCTCCAGTTGTATCTTCTGCATGGATTTGAGAAGGTTTTCATTTAATTAAATATTAAAAATAATCACCAAATGATTATTTTAATATTTTTACATTAGATATCAACTCCTTTAATCACATGTTTTAAATATTAAATTAATAGTTATATTACTTTTAATATTTAATTGAATATTAAATTTTCTTTAAATCCATGCAATGTCAAAGAAAATCTTTGAAGTCGGCTTCAAAGACTCATGGCCTTATGTATCATTCTTAGCATATTCTTTGCATTCTTCACTAAATAAATATAAGCTGACCATGCACATTATAATAGTCGACCACCTCCATATTATTGATGATTGTTTTGACTTTAAGCCACAGGCAGAATGATAGAATGATAATTGATAATGATTTCGACTTAGGGCAAACAATCAAAAGCATGGAACACTAAAACACATTATCATTCACACTTTTGAATTTGGAGAAGAAACTTCATGAAGAAGTTGGCCGCCGACCTGGTTAGGTTTTCTGAGAATTTGCTTGATCTGGAGCTTGACTTGCACATTCTTTGGATATTTTCTGAGGAATTTCAATAGAAAAATGCGTCGTAAATTTGATCCTTTCACAAGAATGAAAATTTCTTACCATTTTGAATCATCTTTTGGCTTATACAGCTGCGACCATGACTCATTTCTCATATATTTTGTGCTATTCTCTTTTTCCCTATTGATTTATGCATTTTGCTGGCTCTAGCCGCCATGAGAGGAGAAATGTTGCAAAAAATAACTTGAGTTTTATGGCTATCAACCTCCCTATGGATTATTTCTACATTAAGGGACAAGGTAAGTCTGAATCTAAGCTATTTCATGGCTTTTTACTCTATTTCTGAAATAAATATCAGCCTAAAGGCCACAACCATGCTCATTTTCTAATATATCCTGTGTCTTCACTTGTTCTGGGCCGCCATTGAAGAGCTTGAGCCTTTTGTATATATTCTTGTTGTTGTGCAAGCTCGACCTATGAATTTTAAAGCTCAAAGAGAGCTTAGCCACAAACTTGTCTCCTCTTCCTGTGCATGATGGTAAGTTCTCTTTTGTTTTTTGTTTCCTCCATTTTGAATAAAAAGAAAACGTCATTGCATTTTGTATTTTTCTGAACATATATAGCACCATCCCTACAGAAAAATAAGAAACCCATCTATAGTTTTGTATATATCTTACTTTCAAATGACTTATACTCTTGATTGAAAGTTGCAGCCTCATATTTGCATTCTGGGTATTCTCCATTCATTGCATTTTTGTATTTTTCTGAACATATAGCTAAAACCCTCACATGGGTAACAAAAAATCTGTATTTTCCTCACTAAAAGAACATTTTTGAAAAAAAATCATGGTATAAAAGCTGAAAATAGTGACAAACTTGTATGATGTCGCTTGAAACCCATTTTTCCTTTCCTGAAGCAAAACGTTGTCACTGTTTTCATATTACTACTGCTGTTTCTATAATTTTTCCTGTAGCTTTCGGCTCCTTGTACTGTACCATGCAATTCTAAAAAGGATCACTTCTTCACTTTTGCTTTCTCCTGTGCATACAGACATCTGTTGCAACTTCTATCATTGACTGCTCTTGTGTAGAAAACCTTAGCCATCAAAACATTATTTTGAAATTTTCTCTTGCTATGGTTCACGTAAACCTGCTTTTTTGTGATAACAGTCCATGAAAGAATGTTGTTTCAGTCTTCTATAGACTATGACTTTTATGATCTGCTTTACTAGAATGGCACATAGTAATGATATTTCTCTTGATGCTTTAATGTGACAATGCCTCACTTTCACACATGGTTGTCCTTGATATGAAGTTGTTACAAATTACTCTTTTGTCAATTGTTTACGAAAAACTTGCATTGTTGTCATTTCCTGTGTTGATTGTACCTCGTGTCAGAGACTATCAATTGATTCCATCCATGGTTTTATATTCTCATGGTCACTTCATTGCCACAGTTTGACAACAGTCTTACTTCCCTTTAGAACCATGGGATTATACATTGCTGAGTAAAGCTTCAAGCTTGTCTACTGTTTCATTCAAAGAGACTATCCATTAGTCTTGGGTATGAACTGTGTTTGTCATTGTGATGGCTTTCCTTTGAGGATTTGACTGCATTCAAAACATGATTGTGGCTCCATTAATGAATGATGCTTTCAAATGTCCTTTTTCATTCAAACTCACAATGAAATGGCATTGTATCTTTTAGTTGTATTCAATGCATTTGAACAAAGAGTGAATGTAGACTTGCTCTATTGAATTTCCACCATGATATGGCTTGAAAGCTGCTACCTTAAGTTTTTCTTTGAATTTCTTTCATGATAGCAGTCTTATTTCATGATTGTAACTGATATAAAGCTCTTATATATGAATAGATGAGAGGTATCTGCCTGATATGTCAGGCTCTACCCTTGTGGGAGCCTGTTTTACTCCACATATCTGATAAAATGATCATGAACATGATGAACCTGTTCCTGCACATTGAAACAAACAAGTTAGCAAAATAATTGAAGCTGAAAGCTTCCATTGAGTTTCATATTCCTTGATTATCAGCCTTTGTAACTCAATCATCTGGTGAATGCCTGATTGAATGTAAATTACATTCCTGTTGGTAGCGTAGGCATAAGGTAGAATGCAATTCATCGTTGCTTAGAGTACATCTCTAATGTCATCTTTTTACAATTTTGCAGGTTCATGGAGTGTGAAATTGAGGCTACAGTTTGGAGACGTGACAACTAAAGACATCAAGCAAAAGTGATTCATCATCACAGGCAATGATGAATTGCTTCTCTTCTTTGTGTTTACGTTATCTTCAGTAGTGTAGCTTTCATTGAATTTTGTATTCATTATTTGATTTTCATAATCAAATTCTTTTACTCCCGCGGCTTGTGCGAGATTTCAGTGTTTTTACAAAATGAATAAAAAGCATTATTATGCAAATTTTCAATTTTTTGTTTCAAATACTTGAACAATTAAATTGTAATTCAGATGTAATCTAATATTTATGATGAACAATGAACACTTAAGTAGCAAAACTTGAAAATTTCTGTACCTATCAATGATGAATTTGATTCAGCTCTACCTGTTTGAGCTTGTAGTGAAAAATAGGCAATAGTTATATTGGAGGAGCACTCTCATTCCCCACTCTTGGTCTACTCAAAATTTTATCTTCTAATAAGTATTTCCCATCCTATTTTTAGACGTGTTATGTTTCATGCTTTGTTTTCTGATGGGAATGAGTCGTAAGCCATGGTGATTGGTTTCAGGAGACTTGTTTGAGGATTGTTTAATATGAGTTTTTATTACTTTATCTTTCATAGGTATGGACCTTGAGCTATGGATAGTTGGTTTTGGAGGATTTATTTTGAGGGATGTTTAGAATGAATATCTTCTTGTGCATATGATTTTATGTCATCATCCATTGATGAGGAGTTTTAGGAGATGTTATTGGGTTGATTTCCTAGTTTTGGGAATGGATACTTTGAGTTTGATATTCCTTGGTTAAAGAGGCTTACATCCATGTTGGCATTATACATTATTCATATTGTTTATTTGATCTAAGAGATTAAACGTTTGGGTGGTTTTAAGGCTTTTCATTTGGGGTTGTAAGTAGATCATACATGACACAACGTAACACTTTGAGGTGTTGGTAGAAGGACATGTTATGGTTTATAGGTTTTCTCACTTCATTCTATGGTTCCTTCCTAGAGGTTCATGTTCATATGATTTGGAAGGATTGTGGTGACATATTGTGAGAGTGTATGTGGCTATTTGTGTTGCATGTGTGGATCATTGTGATTGTTCTTGGTACTTCATGTTTTGATCATTTTCCACACCTTGGTATAGTGTTGATTGGTAGACTTGATGTGCATTGATCATTTTCATATTTGACATTACCAATGCAATGGGAGTTGTTGGATATGTATGTTCTTCATTGATAGGTTTGAAATAGGGAGCTTGTTATTGTGGTTTATGGGTTGCATAGAGATATTTCATAGTATGGTAAGAGAGTAGAAAATTGTGTGGATGTTGTTTATGGTTTTGGATGTGTTGTGCTAAGTCAAAACTTATAAGGCTAAAACCACTTGTGGTTTTTGTTGATGATAATATTTTAGCTTGTTCATGTCCTTGCATTCATATGTGTATTAGATGCTAAAAATGATGTATTATAAAATGTCGAAAATCTTGAAACGATTATTTGACATGTTCTTTTTATTAAGAATATGTATTGTGAAATATATTCCAAGTATTTTGAATTTTTTGGATCTATGGTTTCATGTGTATGATGTATGTTACCAAAGGAATGAGCTAAGAAAGATAAACATTACTATTATATTGCACCACACATTTGGATTATGGATGGTGCTTCTTCACCTTGATTGATGGATGGGGAGAAAAGGGACATTCTCATGGTGGGTTCAAACCCTTCCTGTATCAACAACATGAGCATGAGATCTAGAAGGATTAGCTTGTAAAGTTGAGCTTGGACTTGTTTGGATACTATTTAACGTTTACTTTATTTTTAGACCACTTGTATATGTATGGTTGGTCTCATGATCTATTGTATTCTTATCCTAGATGAGAGTTGTAGGTTTGATCGCTTGTATATTTTGGTTATGAAATGATATTATCTTCATTGTTGAGTACTAATCATATACTTGTGATAATTTTATATTATTACAATATACTTGAGATGTACTTCCTTTATGTATTACTCGAGTGGGAGTTATATATTGTGTCGGTTCTTAATGGATATTACTTGCATGTTTTGCATGTCTATCTAATATTATATTATGGAAGTTAATGGAAGTTGATTGAATTTTATCTTGTACCATTTTGAAGCATTGGGATGTTATTTTTTTATGCTTAAGAAATTGTATGTTTGCATTTTTTTGAGGTTGTTACAAAGATATGGTATCATTTCAAAGAAAAAGTATTTCTTTTACATAAATTAAAAATTTGGAACTAGGTTAGCCAAGCCACATGGAAGAATGGTGATGAGAAAGAGTGTGGTGATGGCCCCTAAAGAGAGATATATTGGGATAAATGGGGTTCAAGGGGAGTTCTTGAAAGGAATACAAATTCTTGGGAGGGTGAAAAGGTAGAAAAAAAAGTGAAAAAAGGAGGGAAATATTAGGTTTTTGGTGGGAAAGGGGTATAAAAGAAGAAAGGGGGGAAAATTATTTTTACTTTTCCAATTGAGAGAAAAGGAACTATAGAGAGAAGGGAGAACATGGAGGTGATTCAAGAAAAATCATTAGAGTGAGTGCACTTGACAATATTTATGACTTGCAACAAGAGTAGTGGTAGAAAATTTTCCCCAACCATGTTTATATTATTTTTGTTTAAATATTTTAAAGTTGTTGGATAGGTTAGGTTGGGAAGGTAGAAATACCTTGCATAAGTTGTGGGAACTTGTGCAAGTGGGGGGAGTAGAATTTAAATTTTTTTGTTAGGAAAGGGGTACAACAAGAGGCACAAAATTAGGTATAGGTTCCACAATGGTGTGGTGTATGTGCATAAACAAGGGAATATGCTTGTATAGGTGCCATGAAGGTATGACACTTGCATAGGGGTAGGGGCCAAGGGATATGCTTACACATGTGTCATGAATGCATGGTACCTATGAAGGGGTAAGGGAATATGCTTTTTTAGGCACCACATAACCATAACACTTATGTAGGGCCAATGAATATGCTTACATAGGCACCATATAGGCATGTCACTTGTGCAAGGATAGGGGTTATGCCTATGTAGGCGCCACATGGGGGTGGCACTTACATAAGGGTAGGGGATATGCTTATGTAGGATCCCTATGTGTGTGGTAATTGTGAAAGGGTATGGGCATAAATATATGTAAGTGTAGTGCTCATGTAGGAAAAGGGGGTTGAAGGAAAAGATATGGGGATATTAGCACTAGGGGTGGAATTGACATAAAGGGGAGAATGTAATAAGAGTAAGAAAAGAGAAGTTGATGAGGATTAAGTTTGGTGTGGGAATATATTCTTGTGTTAATGGCATGGGAGAGGTGCTCGGTAGTTCCATAACTATTATAATGGTTTGATTAGGTGGGGAGGGAGTTTTTAGAAGTGATTGGGTTATATGATCTAGCCATGAAGTTAGAGGTGTACATAAATAGGGTCATGCTTATAGTTCTAGTGGAATGGTGACACTTTGAGATCAACACTTAGAGGATGTGTGGCACATCTTGAAATAACTTGGAAAGGGATATGATATCCTAGTGAGTAGACAATATTGAAGGCATTATTGAGTGGGTGATAGAATGGAGGAAAAACCACTACGAGGGATGTGATTACACTTTGATGCATATCTAACTAGGGTCTAGTAGATGAGTTATTCTTATTATTATGGGGTCTTGCCATTTAGTATATTTATATCATCCAAGATAGGGAGATTCTTCTAGATGAGGCTTGTGGATTATGTAGTGTAGTGTAGAAAATTGTATCCCTTTACATTTTCACACTTGTTTGGGCCCTCCCTGCTAAAATTGGGCTTCTTTATGCCTTATTTGGTCTTATTTTGCATCCACAACACTAGTAGAATTTGGCAAATAAATGACTATGTGACTAAAAATTTTAGTCACAACAACTAAAGATGACTAAATTCTACTCATTTTTTGCAACACAACTACAAATGACTAAATAAATGACTAATTTGATCATCATAAGTGACTAATTTGATCAGCAGGTAAAAAACACAACTAAATAATTAGTCACACAAATAAAAATTAGACAATATGATATTAAAGTGGATAATTAAAAAAAATATTTCGAATTGAGGGAGTGGGTGGGTTGTATTATAATATATTATACATTATAATATAATATGATATTAAATATAATATAATATGATATTAAATATAATATAATATGATATTATATAATATAATATATAATATTATATAATATAATATATAATATTATATAATATAATATATAATATAATATGATATTATATAATATAATATATATTATTATATGATATTATATTATTATTATATAATATATAATATATTTTATAATATAATATATTATAATATAATATTATATAATATATATTTTAATATATTATAATATATATTATAATATTATATTATATAATATATATTTTAATATATTATAATATATATATTATATAATATTATATTATTATATATATATATAATAATATAATATAATATTATATAATAATATAATATAATATTATTATTATATAATATTATATAATAATATAATATAATATTATATAATAATATAATATAATATTATATAATAATATAATATAATATAATATTTATATTATATAATATTATATTATTATATTTCAAATAATTTTGATTTGGATTTGATGAACGAATGAAGTTATTATCATGGTTTGATTCTTGGTTTTACCTAGCACATGGACATAAGGCAATCATATGAAGAATAATTTAAAGTTTATTTAAATAATTTTTAGATGATTTAAAAATCACCTTACAAAATGCAAGTTTCACTTGAAGAACAAAATGGTGGGCCCGACAATATGAAGTAAATTCATTAAAAATTTCATTGCACCGCTCACCAACATGTGTGTGAAGGAGATAAAGCGTAAGCGGGCAAAGTGATAAAAAATATTAATGTTATTGCATTACTGTAGAGGAGCAGGAAGTGGGTGCGCGGGTATGCGGGGTTTAATTTTTCTGCCCTCCTATGAAGAGGAAAAATAAAAATTATAATATATATTATATAATATTATATTATTAATATAAATATAATATTATATTATAATATTATAATATAATATAATATAATATTATATTTAATAATAAGCAGGAGATTGAAATCCATTTTGAAATCTTTTAGTGGGATGAATTTAATTCATGAGTAAAGTTACAATAAAATATTATATTGACTTGTATGTCACCCGCTAAAACCCTAAAGAGCAATCTTTTTGTGGAAGCCGACATGGGAAATGGAATGGAGACAACAACTATGCAATGGAATGGAGGTAGTTTGCTTGGGGTAAAGGAAGTGGTAATGCTAAAACCTGAATGTGCTCATTATTAGGATCTTGGCCATCATTTTCATTTTAATAATCATACTCTATAACCATCGTCAAAACCTTATTTGTAGGCCACGACTTGCCAAATTGGAGAAGTGAAAGGTGAATACCAACCAGGAAGAGTTTGAAGGAGCTGAAACCAATAGCAGCAGAGAAAGCAGCAAAAAACCTAAATGTGCTCATTATTTTATTTTTGCAGAAAAAACCTAAATACATGCTCATTATTTTATTTTTGCAGTGGTGGCGATAGGATTTGCACGTTGAACTTGCAATTTTTTTGTGGGCTTTCAAAAGTAATTTCATTTTAATAAACATATTCTAAAACCCTCGTCAAAACCTTATTTTCAGGGTGCAACTCGCCATATTGGAGATTTGAAAGGTGAATACCGGTGAGGAAGAGTTTGAAATGTCCTTTTTTAAAGTGTAGCAGAGCCAGATCTACCAAGGGAATCTCATACCCACTCCCACTATTTCAAGCAATACAAGCTAAATTAACCAACATGTTCGCACAAGAAAGGAACTTGAAGCAAACATTCCTGAGATTGAATGAAAGGTGCACTAAGCTTGCCAAGGGAGATGTGCAGAACTTAAAAGCAATGATCATGGAGGCATAGTTTCAAGCTGGTGGGTTTTGCAAAATCCACACATGATGGCAACATGTTCTACACATAGAAATCGTGAAGGAAATGCTTGAAATTGGTAAAGGATGCCATAATGTAAAAACCTAAATGTATTTTTCATATTAGATTACTACTTTGTACTTAAGCTAAGTGCCATTAAAATCTATCTTTTCTCTTATATTTAGGGTTTGTAGGTGAATGCTACTATGATACAAAGAAGATTTTTGTTTGCTTTATGTAAGGTTGAGGAAGCCTTCTCGGCTTCCCATTAAGGCTTGGCTCTCATAATAAAAACCCTTGTTGAAATCTCATTTTTAGGTTGCAGCTCATCAAATTGGAGAAGTGAAAAGTCAATACCAGGGAGGAAGAGTTTGGAGAAAGAAGCGGAGGCAGAGACTTTGCCAAATTTGAGTGCTTAAGTCCATAAGCAAAGCCGCACCTAGATTCATTTTTTAAATATGAAATATAGAAATGACCCTTTCTTTTGTGATTGACAAATTTACATATATAAAGGATCCATTTTTTGATGATTTGTGTTTTTCTCAAGGCCTAGAAAGACTTCTGGTGTATGAATATATGGAAAACAGAAGCCTCGATTTGTAAAGTATAACTGTTGTAAACGTTCTTGAGTTTCATTTGGTTTTTGAGTCTCAAATCCAAATGAAACTTTCAAGAAAAGAAATTCATTGTGAAACAGTCAGTGAGACAATGACTTGTCAGTGAGTTGTAACCATTGATATTTTGATTTTCCAATGAGGCTTAATGAAGTAAATTTTCAAACTCATAAATATTGTGTTGTGGCTCCTTTGATTTGTGATCTATTTGTGATCAATCATATTTGTTCAAGCATTTTAGTCTTCATTTCTTGGTGCTTCTCTCAACATTTGAATATCTATGATACTTAAAGTTTATATGCATAAATTTGTGAGGATTGATTAAGTTGGATTTGAATTCACTAAAATAAATGACTAAATAAATGACTACCATGACTAAAATAAATTACTACAATGACTAAATAAATGACTACCATGACTAAAATGAATGACTACCATGACTAAATAAATGACTACAATGACTAATTAAATGACTACCATGACTAAATAAATGACTACCATGAATAAATAAACAATTACCATGACTAAATAAATGACTTCCATGACTAAAT
Source organism: Sequoia sempervirens (assembly GCA_007258455.2). NCBI lineage: Eukaryota > Viridiplantae > Streptophyta > Pinopsida > Cupressales > Cupressaceae > Sequoia > Sequoia sempervirens. The sequence goes on along the minus strand of VDFB02379711.1, from coordinate 175,493,974 downwards.
AAATGACCAGTTAACAATAATCAATGACTAAATTAATGACTAAATATACTACCAAATTGATTAATCAAAACAACCAATAAATGACTAAAAATGGTTTAGTCATAAATTTGGTCATGTTATAAATGACTGGCAATAAACTACTAATAGTCACGTGACCAATTTTTAGTAGTTTTTTTTAGTCATTTATTGTTGTTTTTGTACTAGTGCAAGCCTCATTTAATGCATCTTTGAGGATAATCCTGACACATATCAAATGACCACTCATAATTTAATGATTTTGGTTTGTATGGCCCAAATTTAGTGATTTGGGACTCATACGCCACCTTGGACATATGGGTCCCACCTAAGTTTCAGGGCCTAAAGCTGAATTTGGCATAAAACTAAACGTCTCTTGAAATTTTTGTCTCGAGCTTAGCCTATTGGGACTCATACGCCCCAACTGGCATATGAGTCCCACTCAGCTTGGACCTAATTTTGAATTCAATTCTTAATGGGATTTTATTCTCCTAGATCTGATGTTGGCTTGTAGTGTTGTAATTTTAGGAAATTTGGCATAAAAAAGTATAAATACAAGGCTATTTCATATATTTTCTCCTAGCAATTTCAAGTCTTCACTTGTACTCTAGCAAATTTTCATGAACAAGTGTGACCTAGGCATTCAAGCATTCTAGCATTCAAGAGCATTCAAGAGTGATTATCAAGAATTTTGGAGCATTATTCAAGAATCAAGCATCATGTCAAAGTCATCATGCATCATGTTTGTTTTTGAGCTAACATTTGTGATGTAGGTTCTTATGATTCAAGCAAGCATTCAAGTCAAGATCCATAACATTCAATCAAGAGTCAAGATCTACATTCATGCTAGCCATTACATACAATATTACAACCTTTATTCCAAGGGTTTTGTGAGTTGGAACATAACTTATTTGTTCATTCATCATTCCTTCATTCTATTTCTATTCATTCAAAGTTTTGATTACCAAAACGGGGTTTGACCAAGGCAAATACCTATCCACTAACAAAAAAACATTTTTCCCTCTCTTTGATGTGTGATTTGTAGATCTAGGTTGAAGATCCATTAAAGAGGAATATTGGAGAAAAGTTGTCAAGTTGTCAAAGTTGTCATCTACATTGCAAGATCACGGAAAGTCACCTACAGGTTGCAATTTAGTGTTTTAGACTCAGATATTGGACATGAGAGAAGCTACAAGAGAACAATAGAGGATATCAGAGTTTAAAATCAACCCTAATACTGAGACTAAATCGCCACTTGTGGCGTATGAGTCCCAGTATACCAAATTTCAAGCATTTTCTGTGGATCTTGGTTTAGTAGTTCCAGATTCTGGTTCCAACTCGAAACCCTAAATTGGGACTAAATCGCCCCTACTGGTGTATGAGTCCCAGTGCGCATTAAAAGTCATATTTTTGGGAGTGCAGACCTTGTTCCGAGCTTCTTTAGTTTTCCTAGTGCCCCTCTATCCTTTCTCAGTTCATTCTTTTGATTTTCAGTTTCATACCTTAGGTTGCATAGTTAGGTTTACATATCATTGCATTTCTTTCTTCCAAGCCCTTGCTTGGTGGTGAACCCCCCCTTTTAGTCTTTAATCACACCCATAGGACACCTTATTACAGATCTCTTTCCCTCATTTCCATCCCTAGATTGAGATATCTAAGGTTTCCTTAAATGAAAATTGAAGGAAATTGGTGGTTCTATCTCCCAAAACATAGAGCGGCAATTTTCTACATTTCATGTAGCAACTATGTTGGAGGATGGAAGGGTGTTTGAATGGGTCCCTTGTGTGTTGACATATAGTTTTATAGGGATATATATATATATTTGTATGGGTAGGGAAAAGTGTTACACCATTCTCATTATTATAGGTGTGGGCATGAGAGCACATAGTAGTATGGTGATGAGAGGGGATGTGATAGTAGAGGTAACCACAATAACCATATAAATATAGATGGGGTAGAGGAGAAGGGTTTAGAGTGAGAAACATGGGAAAGTTGGGGCACTATTAGTGTGTTGTGGATGATTTGAATTGGTGAGATATTGTGTGGAAGGTATAAAAAAGTATGGAGGCATGAGATGATGAGGTGGCACATCTAGGGATAATGTAGATAAAGTTTTATATAGTAGGTCAATGTGAGTAAATAATTGAGTAGTATTGAACATATAGGGTTTTATAGTAGTTTGAGATCTAATAGAGCATCCTAAGAGATCACCATATATTTTCTCATTTATATAAATAGATGAGTTGATTGGGTAGGAAGGTGGATTGAGAGGTGGTTGAAAAGAGATAGAGGAGTCGTAAAGTACTACATGGGTGCTATAAGAGGAGGTGGAGGATGCAGTGGTGGTGGAGGGCTATGATAAGTGGTCAAAGGGGATGAGGAGAGTGAAACTAATAGTACCTATGGCATGTATTGTGAGATAAAATTTGAGAGTGGATTGTGAGTGGAGACAATAGGGAGAAGTAGATGAGGAGAGAGAGTTAGGTAGGGAGAATAGGGTGAGTAAAAGAGACAAGCTAAGGAAGTAGTTTTATATGAGCAGATAGTATGAGATGAATAGATGGATCAAGATGAATTGATGGTTTAGAAACATGATGTATATGTAGTGCAAGATGAGTAGAGGGTGTAGGATAAGCTAGTGTTGTAGGATATATAGATTATTGAGGTAGAGATGTAGGAGGTCCATGTGAGTCCCTCAATGAGAGATTCATTTGGTGTAGGGTCATCAAGATTTGGGACATCCAAAGAAGGTGAACTAAGCTTGGAAATCCTAGTAGGGATGGATGGATAAAAGGTAATTGTTTGGGGGGAAATTATGCTACACATGATGTATATTAGCTAGGTTTTTATCGTGATACTTTATTGATGTGCAATAATAAATAGTTTTCACTATTGGATGAATAATTTCTCTTTACTATTTTATTTTTATATTTTTGGGATTTTTTAATTTTTAGGAGTGGTTAAAAAATTATTGTGTGTGAAATCAATTGAGGTGAAAAATATTCCTAAGATATTACAGTTATTGGCCATCTTGTGTCACTAGTTTGTATTCTCTTGACCCATATTTAGAAATAATTGCATATGGGCCCAACCAATTCAGCTTGAAATTGACCTTCCTATCTCTATCTTGGGTAGTGTTCTTCTAATTTTCTTTGAGGAAAAGATCTCTAACCTTAAATTCCTAGTTTAATATGCACTTGTTGTAGCTATGGTTTAACTTATTTTATATGCTTGGAGGTGGTTGAGGGAATTGAGTTGATCCTCATCAAGGAGATCAAGCTCATGCAATTGTGCCACTTTGTATTCATCTAAAATACAACCACAAAAAGAGAAATGTAAGGATGGTAACTCAAAATCTATTGGTAAGATGGATTTGATGTTGAAGACAAGAGAGTAAGGTGAGGCACCATTGGGGTGCATATGCTAGTGTAGTAGGCCCATAGGTTGGGATTGAGCTGGAGGCACTAGTCACAACCACTATCATTAATAATCTTTTTGAGGATGTTTATAATATATTTTTTTATGCCTTAGCTTGGATATTTCCTTGTCGATAATATGGGGTGGACCAATTTTATCAATATGGGATTTTTCACAAAGGTATAATACCTCATGAATTTTGAAGGATTTTATGATATTAGTATTGATTTTAGAGGGTAATACCATAACAATAAATTATGTAGTGAAGAATGAATTTAGATATTTGGCTTCTAGTGGTATAGATTAGTGGAATAAACTCAATCCATTTTAAAGTATTTTTGATAGTAATAATGAATCTATGGTCACTAGAGGATGGTGGGTTTATCTTGCTAATGAGGTCGATGTCCCATGTGGAGAAGGACCATAGTGTGGTGACTAGTTGAAGATCTTATGATGGTGCATGAATGAGGTCCCCATAATTTTGGAAAGCTATATAATTATTCACATATTGACATGAATTATTCTCCATGGTGGGCTAGTAATATATTTTGTGTAGTAATTTCTTAGTGAGGACCATATTATTGGTGTGAGTACTATAGATGCCAATTATTAACCTCTCAAATCACTAGATTAGCCTCTTCTAAGTTGAGAAACCTATGAAATGTGTCATCATATCTCCTATGGTAAATAATGTCACCAAGGAGGGTGAAATTAAAGGTTCATCAAATGAAGGATTTATGTTGGTTGGAGGACAAGTTGGGTAGAAGGGTTTGGCTATAGTCAAATCCATAAATGTAGCTATATCAATGTGAATTGGTACCAATGATTTGACACATATTTATGATTTTTGGATGCATGATATAGGTATTAATATTAATCCACAAGTAATTTCCATCATTTTGTATTAGTGGTGATGTATAGGAGGGATCCCATGAGAGCCATGGCATCAACAACCATATTGTTACTGCATGAAATTTATTCAAAAGATATGACTAGGAGATACTATTTAAATATGTCCACCATGCATTTATAAGGAACATGATTATCATATTTTATGAGAAATTCATCATTGACTTGCTTTATTACCAATTAGTAGTTGCCAAAGACATGTAGATACTCAACATTCTAATATTGAAGTCCAAAATTTAACCTAGAAATAAGGGATTCATATGTGACAATGTTGTTGGTGCAAGGAAACACAATTATAAATGATTTAGGGATGATAATGCCTTGGGGAGTGATAAATAATATGCCTAATCCTAAACCATTGGTGTTGGTGGAGCCATCAAATTATAATTTCCATGCTTTTTGTTCCCTAATTTCAATAATAAATTCATTAGGAAATACCACTTCTAATGGTTGATCATATTGAAGTGGGGCTTATTACAATTGATTATCAATTATTTATTCTTTAATTATTTTTTAATTTACATATTCATTTAAGAATCATTAATAAGAATGACCCAATTTTCAATTTTGTTAATTAGAGATGCTTTGGATAGTAGGTACTTGAGGGGGTAGACTTGGGAAACAAGGTAATTTGTAATTAAACATTGGTAAAGTTTTTGTGAATTGAATATCCCTACTAGGTAAGTCTTCTCCAAAGGAGTATAATTAACCTTCCATCCAAATAGTGTTCAATTGAGATAATAAATGGCCCTTTCACACCATTGAACATCATGTTATACTAAGAAAGCACCTAGGTCATGTTGCATAATTTAAAATATACAATACTAAGGGCTTATCTAAAGTGGGTGCTACAAATATTGGTAGGTTGGAAATATACTATTTGATTTGATAAATTACTTGTTAACATGGCTTGTCCTACTATAAGTTGACACTCTTCTTGATAAGATGTGAAAGTGGTTAAAACTTGTAAGCAAGTTGGGTGATGAATTATAAAATAGCTTGAAGCTTCCCCTAAAGGTTGCACAACTACTCGAGGTTATTTTTGAGTGGAATTACTATGATAAACTTGAATTTATCAAGGTCTACTTCAATGCCATGCCTAGAAATAATGAAACCATATTTTTTCTTGAGGTAACCATGAAGAGACACTTCTTAGAATTCAATTGAAATTTTTATTACCTAAGTCTCTAAAATATGTGGCATAAGATAGTTGGGTGGTACTCCTTGTGATTTTATTTTCTTAGGATGTCATCCACCTAGTCCTTAATAATATCATGGAAGATGAAAATTGTGGCCTATTGGTTGGTTGTACAAGCATTTTAAAGTCCAAAAGACATAACCTTGTAGCAAAAGGTTCCCCATAAAGTGAATAATTCTATCTTATGTTGATCTTTAAGTGTAATATAGATTTAATTAAAACATAGAAACTATCCACGAAGGGCAACATCTCATGCCTATTATGTTGATGTTTGGAAATATGAAATTAGTTTTAGGGAATACCTTGTTGATTTATTAAAAGTTATCATAGATATGAATACCTTTTATCTTCATACTAATAGGAACCACTTTGGAGACCCCTGTTGATGGTGTTTTCTGCACAACAACAACTCAGACAGAATGCAATATTCTACCTCTCTTGAAAGGTAATCTTCAACAATAAATCACTGAAAATCACCCCAAGGTCTCTCGGGTGTTAGGTCATGACAATGCATTAACAACTCAGATAAAATGTGAAAATGTTGGTAATCACAAATCGGACCTTACTACAAACAAACTGTATCTTTCCAATTTATCAGATCTTGCAATATGATGATCTCAAGTCCTAAATCTAACCACATAATAAAGAAACAGAAAAAGATGAGAGTGCAAGAAAAGCAATGAAACCTAAACTATTTCTAAGATGAACCATGCAAATGACAGATATCAGGAATGGACCAATCTCAAGTTACCAATTCTTGCTTAACCCACCATGCGACATCACAAGAACAGTGAAATCTTCTAAGGTATACAGATTTTCAAATCATAGATATTCATCCACAATTGAACTAAGCACGAAACATATGTATGGTCCAGGTTGACTTCACCAGCCTACTATAATCAGATAGTTACTGGGAGTATAGACCAGAGATTGCTACAAACATTCCAAATATGAAATCATGTACATCGCTCACCAAACTAATCCAATTCTAAACGTTAAATTCTAATCCTTAAGCAATTTGAAAGATGAAACAACAGGAACCATGCAAGATAAACTAACACAAGAGATTTCACCAGGAAAACCACAATGTCTTCAATTGTATTAGATCACCAAAATGCTGCAACAATTCAACTGTTCTGTTACAATATTTGCTTCAAGAACTAAATTCTGCAAAAAGTTCTAAACTCTTACTCTTACTCTTCTATTCTCTTTTTCATCTATATCTTACAATGAGGCAAGAATGCCCTTTATAGAAAATTCTCAGGACAATGTCGGCCCAGCCAAACATTTACAAAAATAAATCAACCAAAACAAGTCGGCCCTAGGAATTTCAAAATAAGGCACACATTAAATGCTGATACATCATCAAGGTTGGCCTAGACACATTCCCCAATGTAGCCCGGATCAACATATGCCCTATAATAATAGGGAAGCACAAATCTCAAAATTGGCATTAATTACCACCTCCCTTATCCTTGTTCTGATCTCGAACCTTCAAAAACAATTTATCCAGCTCAATAACAGGTGGCAAAGGAAATATCCTAAGCCGACATTCAATGGAGCCAATCTCCTCTTTTGACTGTTTAATAGTTTTATTCCAATCATCTTTGTGGGCTTGATACTTATCCATCACTGCCAGATAGGTTGCTGCATCATCCAGCTGGTGTCCTATTATGACATTTTCAGAATCTGGGCATAAACATCATGCCACCATTCCCTTAATTGTTCCAGGCTCACGTACTTAGGAGCAATTTTCCTCCTGCCAGTCATAATCTCAAAAAATGCGATGCAGCCATCATATACTCCAGTCAAATAACTATCTATTAGCTTCCTTCGTTTATGAATCTTCCTCATAGCCTTTTGCCGAATCTGCAAAGCCTCAAACCATTCCCAAGGTTCACTAAGTCTGGAGGAAGGAAGAATCCCATCTGCAACCAATTGATCCTTTCCATATTCCATGATCACTCTGGATTTCTACAACAGAAGGTCAACATCCTCCTTGTCCTAGGATAACACATGCTCCAACAAATCCTTGGCTCTGACTGAATCTTTTCCAACCGAAAGGATATCCTTTATTGCATTATCTCCTTTTACTTGCACATCCTTCAACCAATCCACTGCAGTCTGGGTAGAAGTCTTCATCTTTTCAATCTCGAAAATAGTTTCCTTGGGCAAGAAACCAGAAGTAATAGAGGAAGAGGGGTGGAGAGATTGTAGAGGCTTCATTACATCTTCTAGACACTTCTTGAGCCTCTCATTTTCCTTCCTAAGCTCATGTTTGGTCTGAGTTTCTTTCCTTAGTCTCCCAATTATCACTGCACTGGACCCCTCATACTCCTCAATGTCTTGTTCTACAGAAGCTGGCCCAAGGTTAATGGTCTGCACATTGTAATCCTTTCCGGTGACCTCTTCTTTACTCTTATCAACAGTAGGAGTGGCAATATGGATAACTCTGTTATTCACTTCATCCCTTTCTATTCTTGAAACTACCTTAGCCATCTTTTTCTTCTTCCCTTTTCCAATCTTGGATAACATCTCATCCCAATCGAGAGGCGTGTCTTCAACAACGACCTGTTTCTTTCTTGTGATCTCCTTTTCTAACCAATCCGGGACAGCAGGTTCCACCCGAATTTCATCTGTCTTCACCTCTTCATGTTTTTCCAGTGTTTCATCTTTTCCCTTTCCAAGAGACTGCTCACCTTGATCACCTATTTCAATCTCTTCTTCCTGCACCGGCGATGGGGTCCTAACGGGGATATTCTCCTTCTCAGGTGATTTGTTGCCTTTGCTGCTCTCCGGAGAATCCTCATATTGCACTAGCGGAGAAGGGTGCTTTTCTATTTCTTCAACTTCAAACTCGACTGCTGCACCAAAGAGTTATCCTTCCTTGAAAGGTTCTGCCTCTCCACTAGTCTCATGTTCCTCAAGAGTCTCTTGTTCAGGCACGCTTGGCGAAGGAGAAGGAGCCCTAGGTTGTTCCACAGTGGGTATCTTTGGAAGAGGATCCATCTTTTGCACAGTTTCCTTAGGAGATGGAGTCTTTGATCTCCTCAAATAAACCTTTGTCTTTTCCCCTGAAATCTCCACATCAACAATCAGAGTCTCATCTTTAGAGGTATCCTGACCCTTCTTCTTTGAAACCCTAGTGGTCCTTGTCTTCTTTGGCGGTGGAGGAGCATCTTCTTCTTCTTCTTCTTCTGCTTTTTCAACTTCCTCTTCTTTAGAAGACTTGCCTATTTTCAAAGCTCAGCTCCTTTTCTTTCCCTTTGGCTTTCTTTTTGGTTCTGGCTCACTTTCTTGAGGGCCTCTGATTTTGATTTTGAAGGGTGAGCTTCCTTTAGTTTTCCCTTTGGGGTCATCTTCCCCGGATTCTTCTGAAGTGGACATAGGATTGATATTTCCCATCAAATTAAAGGTATAGGGTACCTTCTCACTTTCCAACTCCCAAACCTTATGCTTCAACCATGCAATGGTAAATCTCATGACAGGGGCCATTAGGTCTTCCAACTCAGTGACCTCATCATCATTCCAGTTGACCTCCCCAATCGATCTGTCCTTAACGGACTCATATGCATGATCTTGCACCAGGTTTCCATCATCCTCTAGCTGGTCAGGGATTAACTTGACATTGTATTGCCTAATCACATCAACAGGAAACCTAGAGTACCTTTTCTTCCTTGCCTCAAAATCATCTTTGATATTCGCCCAATAGTCTTCTAGGTTTTCCTTATGATGGTATTCTCTAGTGGCCTTCTTCTGTGCTTCCCTAGTAATATCAAAGTTTGTCCTTTTGGAGTGGAAGGAGAAACCATGAGCTGCCAATTCATCCTTTTCCGCATGTGCCGATTGGATGGAAGGGAACACTTCTGCTATGCCGATTCCAAGAGGGAAATCCCCACCAAAACCTGTTTTATGATTTGCCCTTTTAAAAATTGCATCAAATTCACATATCTATCTTACAACCTCCAATAACACAAAATGATCAGTGGGGTACCTGGGTAACCTGTATGGAGCAGCCGGGCATCCATCAATTCTGATGTAAGAGAAGGTAGGAAACTGAATGAACCATGCTCCATATTTCTTTATCAACTCCTTTGCTCCATCTGACAATCTCACATGCTCCGCATTTTGGAGCATCCTAGTGATATGCATTGTGAATGCATCATTGGCTCTTCTGTAGTTCTGATGTCCTAGGTGTAATTTCGGGTATATCTCATAGACTATATCTTGTCCAAATGTCCCCTGTGGATTCAAACCCCTGTACGAGTATATCTAGCTAACACATACACCACATAGGAAGACATGGTGAACTTCTTTGTTTCCAGGACATCTTTTAATTGCTTATCAATCACAACACTAATAAGTCCTGCCCAATGGTAATTGGTACCCTGCTCAATCTTGTTAATCACATGGAACATCCAGTTTTCTAACACACCAACACTCCTCAATCCTGCTACTCTGCTCAAGAATGTGATTGCATCATATATATCTGACCTGAATTTAACCCTGTTCAACTGCTTGGGCAATTTGGAGTAATGTGACTTTGGCTTCTCCAACCAAGAATTAATCATCTGCTGAGCTTTGGAGGGCTCATTCTCATAGTAGGTTCTAGCTAGATCCATGTTTAAGGCACACACATAAGGCAAATCCGGCATGTCAAAGGCTTGGGCAATAGAAACAGGGTTAAAATTTGCTAGGACTCTTCCTTCGGCACTAACAACCCTCTGTGTTGCAAAATCATATTACTAGGCACATTCTAGTATTAACTCATAGCACTAGATTGCAGGAGGGAACCCTGCCACATGGACTAGTTCGGACTTCATCATTCCTTGTCTTAAGACCAACAGATCCTTCTAAGCTGTTCTCTCTTTGAACTCCTCGTATCTCCATGCTCCAACATTGGTGTCTGAAACCTCAGACCACACAGAGGATATCTTGCTTTCGGGTAGCTGACTCTTGGTATCCAATCTTAGTCTTTCTGCCTCTGAAATGGAGGACCCTTCTGTATCTCCCTTAGATTTTCCTGCAGCAGACTTGCTTGATTCAGCCTGCATTTACAAAAGGACGTCATGAGTATCCAATTATCATACATATTCCAATCCAAAGGTTAGCATAAAATCATATAAAGCCATTGATATCCATCACAAATCATCAATCCTTGAAAATCCGGAAAAATAAAGCAATCCGGGAAAACAAAGTAGACCGGGAAAATCCAGTCGGGGCAAAATTTCGGAGAAATCCGACCTAGACGGATTCCTGCTGCCAAGACACCATGCGCCAAATAGATTGTTAGTACGGACAAAAGGTTATGATATTATCATGAAATTCATCAATTAGCAACAAGAAATCATCATTTAGCACTTTACCCCATTAGTCCTAGCCTCGAAAATCGAAAGAAATGAAACCAGGCAGGAAAACCAGAAAAGTACAAACATGACGGATTTCTGCGGACAGTTTGAGACTCCAGAATTTGCCATAGTCCACGAAAATGGCCGAAACCGGGAAAATCTGGGTGCGCAGAAATTCCGTGGACACCTCGGAAACCCGATGACTGTTAACACGCGAACCATTAATCAAACGATCATGCAAACTTCTCTACCTAGATTCTAATGGTCTCAAAATCAACGCCTAATAAGGAAGACCTCAAATGCACACGAATTCAAATTTCAAAGCCATCAAATGACTAATCTTCATAGCGAAATAATGATGCCCTAATTTTGATGACTGAACTTTCCGCCATGAAAACCAGAGTAAGCTTAAGATTTCAAAGAACACTATCATTGAGATGATCCATCGAAGCACACGAGGATTTCCTTAAGGTATGAGCAGGTTGGGATGAATCATAAACCATGAAATCATGATAAACCCACTAAACCTTGGCAAATTCGAGTAAATGAACTAGAACCCTAATCTTCCCAAAATATAGCGAATGGCACGCCTAGGAGGCAAAGTCCTACCTAGATGTAACTACAAAGATGCATCCAACACTCAATTGATAAACAAAAAATGCATAGTGAGGGTGATGCAATTGCGAAAAGATGAGTCAAACCCTAGCTTTATAAATACAAAGTCATAATCCAAGCAAAGGCCAACCCAAAAATGGCTACCAATTGACTTAGAAAGATTCAGTTATCGCGCAAACAGAGGGAAGGGCTAGCCACAACTTACCATGGATCAATATGGATGAGGCTCGAGCTCGAAGAGGTGACAGCAAAACAAGTGTGCCCTAGCAACGAGAATCCTGACACCAGCGCCCAAACAATTCACCCGCAAATAGCTCAAACCCAATGATCGAAGTTTGAATGAAAAACCCTTAATCGCCAAAGCAGCAAGTAAGTGAACAATGATATCAAAAAGATGCCCAAAAGACCTTAAATCCATCCATATTCGCATATGAGCAAAGGTACTTCGAGCATTAATGAGTGACAAGACATGTCTGAAAAATCCAGAAACCCGAGCCCAAGACGAAATTTCAGAAAAAACCAAGACACACAGAAAATCCGGATGAACGCGAATTCCGCGGATATAGCAGAAACTGGGATTTTAACGAAGTTCGGGATTTTGACGCAGTCCGGGAAAGTCCGTCAGGACCTGAAAATCTCGGAGTCAAGCAGAAACCTGGATTTGGAAGAATAAGCAGAAAACAGACAATGAATCAAAACCCGGAAAGTCCGCCTGAGCCGAAAAATCCCGAATTCGGGTCAAAACCTAGATTTTCACTAAAAGCCAATTTCAAAGAATTCAAGCCTCAAGGCAAGACCAAAGCCAACAAGACCAACATTTCAAGACCTCAAAAGGATGAATCTCATAAAACCAAAGGCCCAAAACCTCATTAAAAGAGGGTCCCTACTCCAAGTGGGGCGTGTGTGCAAACTGCACAACAACCCCTTTGAGATAAATAAGTCAAATGAATCCTACATCCAAAAGTTTTAATAATTCTTAACTAGGAGAGCAACCTTTGAATTTTCCATGATTTTTTTCATATTGCTTTGGCATCAGGTTAAAACACAAGGTGGTGAATGAATAAGGATGGATCCAAGCTTGGAATATCCACATAATACCATGTGAATATGTAAGGTTAATCTCAAAGTATGATGTAAATGCCTTTTTTATTTTAGGTTCAAGAGAAGTTGCTAGTTGTGTGATCTTGGGATCCTCTTCTACTTTTAGGTTGATATCTATACCTTATTTGAACTAGGAGAGATGAGCCATCTTTAAGTTATACAATTTTAAAGGTAGGTGAAGTTATTTATCAATAGGTTCATTAGGTACACTACTATTTTTGGAAATATCTAGGTCTAATAATAACTCAAGTATATTATTCTCCTAATTTTGTGTCTTACTTGGTTCCTCTAGATAGAGGATCTCTTATTGTTCTTTGAAGTACATGGATGTGTGTAGTAGGATTTTTTGATATGTGGCAACTGATCATGTAAATGTTGTACACTCGTAACGTATCCTCAAGGTTTTCTCATTAACACATCAAATAAAAAATAACTTTGTAAAATCCTAATTCTAGAAGATTCCATAAAGCTTGTTATAAGCAGTTGGGATGTAAGTTGCGGTGGGTGTGATTCGTGAGATTGTACTATGTTTTTCACTAGATAATGAAATCATTGAGTGGTCGAGTTTCTGTGGATGTAGCCCATATTGGGTGAACCATGCTAAATTTCTGTGTTGATCCTTTTTGTGTTATTCTTCATTGTTATTTTTGGGTTACTTTACCGCATATAATTGTTAATGTTTATTGCTCCAAACTTCCTGAATCCTAACAACTGGTATCAGAGCCGCGTGTATTTTGATTGATTGGCAAGAAACCTCTAGACTTGAGTGGGAGCAATGGAAGAAGGAAAATTCAAGGTTGAGAAGTTCAACGGCCAAAATTATCAATTATGGAAGATATAGATGGAAGATTGTTTGTATCAAAAGGATCTATGGTGGCTATTGCAAGGAAAAGCAAAGAAAGAGGCTATGATGTTCGATGAAGAATGGGGGATTCTAGATAGGAAGGAACTGGGAACCATTTGGTTGTGCCTAGCACCATTTGTGGCGTTCAATATAACATAAGCAAAGACAACAAAGGGTCTGATGGATGCTTTTGCTAAATTATATGAAAAACCCTCAACCTCAAACAAGGTATTTCTCATGAAGCATTTGTTTAATCTAAAAAATATTGAAGGTGGATCTATGCTAGATCATTTAAATGAGTTTAATACGATTATAATTCAGTTAACTTCTGTAAAAGTGAATTTTGATGAAGAGGTGAGGGTTCTCTTGATTTTATGTTCTTTGCAAGAAAGTTGGAATAACTTGGTAATGGTTGTAAGTAACTATGTCTTTGGTTCAAATACATTAAATTTGATGATGTTGTTGGTGTTATCCTTAGCGAGGAAATGCGATGAAAAAGCACAAGTGAGACTTCAACATCGAGTAATGCTTTGACTATAGAGAACCAAGGAAGAACAAAGGAGAGAGGAAAAAGCCCAACAAATCGTGGGAAGTCACAAGGGAAGTCAAAGAAAGGAAAATCTAAATATATAGGAAGAATGGATTGTTGGCATTGTGGAAAGCCAGGACACTTGAAGAAGGATTGTTGGTCTCAAAAGGGAAAACAAGGATACAAACAACATGATGACAATAAGGAATCTAATGTTGCAATTAATAAATTGCAACATGCTTTAATTTTGTGTAAAGATAATGCTAATGATTCTAGGGTAATAGATTCAGGGGCTTCATTTCATGCCACACCCCATAGGAAATATTTTGTAGATTATGTTCAAGGTGATTTTGGACAGGTATATTTGGGTGATGATGAACCCTATCAGATTGTCGGAAAAGGAAAGATAAAAATCAAGTTATAGAATGTAAATGAATGGTTGCTACAGGAGGTAAGGCGTGTTCCAAATTTGAGAAGGAATTTAATTTTTGTGGGACAACTGGGTAGTGAAAGCTGCATAGATACCTTTTCAAAAAAAGTCTGGAAGATCACTAAAGGTGCATTAGTAGTAGCTAAAGGTGAAAAAGTAGGCACATTGTATTTATGTACTAGCAATACATATTCTACCTTAGTTGCTATAGAAACAGTTGCTAGACCGAGATAGTTATAGCACCTACTATAGGGATAGAAACAAAATTGTGGCACCATAAACTTGGGCACATGAGTGAGAAAGGGATGAAGATCCTTCACTCCAGAAAGCTACTACTAGGTCTGAAGGAGATTAACTTGGATTTTTGCAAAAAATGTGTTTATGGAAAACATAAAAGAGTCTGATTTCTCAAAATTGGGAAAGAGAAGAAGAGTGAGAAATTAGAGCTCGTGCATTTAGATGTATGGGGATCAACTTAGGTATCTTCTCTTGGTGGCTCTTGCTATTATGTTACTTTTATTGATGATGCAACTAGGAAAACATGGGTGTATTTCCTAAAACAAAAATCAAAAGTATTTGAAACTTTTAAAAGGTGGAAAGCTTTGGTTGAGAATAAGACAGGAAAAAGTTGAAGTGTCTCAGATCTGATAATGGAGGTGAGTATTGCAGCAAAGAATTCATAAATTACTATTCATACAATGGAATCCGTAGGTAGAAAACTATTCCTAGAACCCCACAAAAAAATGGTGTGTCTAAGAGGATGAATAGGACCATTTTGGAGCGTGCAAGGAGCATGAGATTGCATGTTGGACTACCCTTACAGTTTTTGGTAGATGTTGTACATACTGCTGTTTATTTAATAAACAAGGGACCTTCAAATCCTTTGAAAGGTGGCATTCTAGAGGAGGCATGGATGGGTAAAAAGGTAAACTATTCATTTATGAAAACCTTTGGTTGTGAAGCTTTTGTTCATGTTGATATTGAAAATAGAACCAAGCTTGAAGCTAAGTCTAAAAAATGTACCTTCATTGGATATGGAGTAGATGAATTTGGTTATCGGTTTTGGGATTATGAAAATCATAAAATCATTAGGAGTAGAGATGTTATATTCAATGAGAAGGTCATGTATAAGGATCAGTTGTAGGAAAAGAAGCATGAACAAGCCAAAAAGGAATATGTGGTGCTGGATGAGATTCCAAAAAATAAAATTCTAGTGGTACCTGATGCTCAACAACAACAAGTTATCCCACAGAATCCTGCAAGTGTTAGACATTCTATAAGGATAACTAGACCTCCAGAAAGATTTTCTCCATTATTATATTCTATATTAATAACTATTTTTGGTGAACTTGAAGGTTATGAAGAAGCAATGCAGGTAGATACCAAAAAGTAGTGGAAATGGATTCCTTGCTGTAGAATCAAACTTGGGACTTAGTCCAATTGTCTGTAGGTAAAAGAGCATTTCCAAATAAATGGGTTTACAGGTTGAAGGAAGAAGATGGAGGCAAGAAAATATATAAGGCCAGACTCGTGGTAAAAGGTTTTGTACAGAAAAAATATATAGATTTTGATGAAATATTTTCTTTGGTTGTAAAGATGACTTCTATTAGAACTATTCTAAGTCTTGTGGTTGTGGAAGACTTGCATCTTGAATAGCTACATGTGAAAACAACATTTCTCCATGGGAATTTGGAAGAGGAAGTATACATGCAACAACCACAAGGATATGAGGTCAAGGGTAAGGAGGAATTTGTGTGCAGGTTAAAGAAGAGTTTGTATCGCCTGAAGCCAGCACCTCAACAATGGTATTTGAAATTTGATAGTTTTATGGCTGAACAAATTTACAAAAGATGTCATTCTGATTATTGTGTTTATTTTAAGAAATTGGATAATGGTAGCTATATTATCCTATTGCTTTGTGTTATGACATGCTTGTTGTTGGGTCTACATGTAGCATACTAATGAACTTAAGCAGAAATTAGAAAATTCATTTGCTATGAAGGATTTGGGTGCAACAAAACAAATCCTTGGTATGAGAATCACATGGGACAGGACAAATTTAAAATTATTTTTGTCTCAAAGTGAGTATGTAGAGAAGGTGTTGAAAAGGTTTAACTTGCAGAATGAAAAAGCAATTAGTACACCTTTGTCTAGTCATTTTAAGTTGACTAAGGAGATGTTTCCAAAGACACAAGAGGAGAAAGACAATATGTCTAAGATACCAAATGCATCAATAGTTGGTAGCTTGATGTATGCAATGGTATGCACAAGGCCAAATATTGCACATGCAGTGGGAGTTGTGAGCAGGTATATGAGCAATTCAGGAATGGAACATTGGAATGCAGTAAAATGGATTCTCTGATATTTAAGAGGTACCACTTCAAAGAAACTATGTTTTGGAGGAACAAATTCTTCTCTAAAAGGATATGTTGACTCTGATAGATGGCAAGTGATATTGATAGCAGGAGGAGTACTACAGTGTATATTTTTACTGTAGGAGGTATTGTAGTCAGTTGGATTTCAAGGCTGCAAAAGGTTGTTGCACTTTCAACTACTGAAGCTGAGTATGTTGTTGCTACAGAAGCTAGCAAGGAGATGATTTGGTTACAACGTAATTTGGAGGAATTGGGGAAAAAACAAGAAGATAGCCCTTTGTACACTGATAACCAAAGTGCCATTCATCTTGCTAAGAATTCAACTTTGCATTAAAAAACTAAGCATATACAACTCAGATACCACTTCATTTGGTCAATTTTAGAGGATGGACAGTTGAAGTTGGAGAAAATTCACACAAGTGAGAATGCTGTAGATATGTTCACAAAGGTAGTTACACAAGAGAAATTGATTTCCTCACCAATTTCTGTTGTCCTTCATGATTGGTAATGGTGGACATAAGAAACAATACTAAGACACACTTAACTAAGACACACTTTGGGAAATGTGAAAGATCATGTGAAAATAGGGTCCTAGGACCTAGTGAGGACCCATTCGCCATGTGGAAAATGGGTCCTAGGTCACCAACCTAGGACATGCACCTTCAAAAATTAAGTGTTGTGTAATTGCATTTATGAATGTCGGGTTTTATCCCTTAGAATTTGCATATAATTAGGCTTGGATTTGAATTAAAGGGGCCAATTAAGGAAAATTAACCTCAATTAATTAATAAATCCCTACATAAGTGTGAAAGTGTAAAGGTACACCTTAAAACACCCTAAATAAGGCACAATTTAGTCCGTTTAGTTTAAAAGGGCCCTAAACTTAATGTGAATGTGTAAAACACATTACAACACTAAATCAAGCCATAGTTAAGCTCATTTTAATATTAATTATTCCCAAATTAAGTGTGAAAAAGGGATACTTTTTTTGATACTACATTACCAAATTTTGGTTAGTTGTCGTGAAGTGAAAACTCCCTATATCTGTCTTGATAAATTTGAATATGTGCCTCAACCCAACTATTAACCATTCATGAAATAGAATAAGGGCTTTTTACAACTTAATCCCCCTCAACCAGCTCAACATGTTGACACTCAAGTGGCTACTATAAAGATGACAAATCCATACACATTTGAAGAGAGAAATGGACAATTTACCCCTCTTCTTGATACCCTTCATAGCACCATGTTGCAACTCTTAAACAATAACTTAATTTACTTACTCCCGTTAGAGCTCCTAATCCTACTAGACCTTTACCCCAAACTATAGAGAAAATTCCTTTTTCCACTTTCACTGACAAAGGACATGATACAAAACATTGTAAGCATCTTAAACATATTGTGCAAGACCTCATTGATTCTAATCACATTCAAATTGGTGGTGTTAATGATCAAGGTAATAAGTCTGTAGCTCCTCTTAACCAAAATTTGCAAATCTTTACTAATCCTATGCCAAATCATAGCAAATCTCCTTTGTCAAATCTAGGGAAACAAAGAATGATGAGATGAATGTTGACACGAGTGATGATAACACAAAAGACATGGACAATATGATTGGACTCATTGAAGTTCAACCTCGTAAGGGTCTAACCAAAATTCACCTTGACATTTCTTTCTCACAAAATGACATACTTAAACATGTACTTGATGGTCCTCTTTACATAATTGAAAGAATCAATGACAAGCCTACTAATGGGATATTAATTGATCTTGTGTGTGTAGAGAATGTGATCACCGAGGAATTTTTATTTATACATGAGCTTTAACAATATACTTACGAAAATTGAAAGCATGGATCAAAACACATGATGTTTTTACTTTCCCTACGATAGGTTTGATAACTCTTCCTTTAAAAGTTGGACCAAAACAATTAAGTGTCTCATTTTCCATCATCCTGTCATTAGACCAATTTCATGTGAAGTTAGGCTATCCATGGCTTCGCTCCATAAAATTTGTCTCATCGGTAGTACATAAATGGTAAAAGTTTCCATTTGGTAACGAGATCTTTACTGTGCACCATAGTGGCTTTAATCCTGTGTCTTCACATGGGAATTTATCATTGGATTTATTTTGGCCCGGATCTATGGAACCTATTAGGCCTCATGAGGACTTCTTTTTCAAATCCGATCAAAATTTTAAGGAAAAACACATAGAAAAGTTATCCCTTAGTAATATGCCTCAACCCATTATTGAGCCTCCGATCCTTGATGAAACCATGATTCAACCAAAAGCCCTTCCAAGTAACCAAGACCAAACCATGACAAATCCTTCACCTATTTCATATAAGAGACCACAAGATAACCAAGTAAGTCCCATTGTGCCTCCTAAAATAAAACAAGTTTACAAAGCTAAAGAGAAAGCGGTTGAACAACCTCCCATGGTTCCTTTCATTCCTCCCTTAAGGGAAGGAAAGAAATCTATGGTTGATAAACTCGCTCCTACACAATTGCCACTTGAAAATCAATAAAAAAGAAACTGAAATGCTAGAGAGCGTAGGCATAGACATCGTGCTATTGCTCACTTTTTACAAGTAAAAGAAGAAAATAACAACATAGAAAACCAAAATCCAAACTTGCCTCAAGCAATGCATGATGATTCTCCACCTTAACCGAAAAAATAATATCCTATATCTCGACCACAACAAGAACCTTCTATGGATATTATCATTAGACCTTATAACTGTTATGATAAACTTGGATGATGAAAATGAAACCACTAAAATTGATGAGGAAGTGCATAAAGAGATAAATTTATTATTTTCCTCTTCCATGAGCTTAACCATGTGCTAAACTTGGTGATTTTCCTAGTTTGGCGCTTGATGTTGTCCCTTTGGCTAGTTTTCCACCTTCCACATATGATGAACAAGATTAGGATGTGGATGACCAGCTATAGGTTGACTCGCACGTGCCTTACTAGTCTTTTATTCTCTTTTTCATGTTCTTTGAGTGTGATTTCATGTGTGCAATGTGATCTCCCGTACTATTCTATTTGGCATGTCTTTATGTTCATTCCTCTATTTGTATCTACATTCTTCTATATGTCATAAATATTTTATCTTTTATTTTATCTTGTGTTTTTCCTTTTGGGGATGACACAAGGTGTTGAGACATTTAGGTCTCTTCCATGTTGACCCAAAAGCTTCTTCATTGTTTTTTCTCTCTATGTGTCATTCCTCCTATTCCATGAGTTATTTGGGGAATGATGACATTTCCGAGCTCTATAATATCATTATGGAAAAGAAATATGCTAACCCCAAATATGTGGATCCCTTATGTGTTTGGTATTTTATTTGGGGGCAACCCCTTTTCATGATGTAGCTTCATTTGGAAACATATGTTTGACATAGGGCTTTCCAAGTAAGCTCTCATGTCTTGTTTAGTATTTATCATTTTCTACTTTAAAGTAATTGCTCACAGCATGGTATTTAGAAATTTCTTTGAAGTGGGGGCATACATTGGCATTATCATTTTGAAAATTTTGACTATATCTTTATGTTTCATAGTGTGGTCTTCTTACTTCACATGACATGTCTTCTAGGTGGTGTCATTGGGTTTGATGTCCTTCAAGAGTGCAACCTTTCTTGACATACAACATTCCTCTTAGTGGTGATGCCACACATTGCATTCCCGAAGTTGTGGATCTTTTATCCTAAAATTTTCCTCTTTTGGAGACATTAGGCATGATGTTCTCTAAGAGGAAACCTTACAAGAAATAAGAAAAACCCCTTTGAACATGCCTTATCTTATTTGCATTTTATTCATAAGTGTTTAGCATAACACGACTTGCTAACCTTGTGAAGCTCAAAGTTACAACCTTTTTCATGGCCACCAAGCATAATACACCTTGTTTTTGAGTGGGGCCATGTTTGTTCATAAGTGTTTAGCATAATACAACTTGCTAATCCTTATGAAGCTCAAAGTTCATATTGTGGTTCCTTATCAAAGTTATGAGGAGGTATAACTTTGGTATGGTTATGGAAGCCTAATAAGATTCTCTCATTTACCACTTTTGGGGGCTCACCTAGTGGACAATGGATTTCACTAGCCCGTGTGAGCGTGTATTGTTGTTTGCATACTAGAAATGAGTTCCACTTGTAAATTTTTTTGGACAAATAGAAGAGGCTTGATCTACATCGAGTTGGACAAATAGTCGAGGCTTGATCCACCCCCTTTTCCTTTTCTTTCTTTGAGACTTTGACATTGTATGATTGAGTATCTTGTCATTGTTGCATATATATGTTTAACATAGGCACGTGTCTCCTTGTGCCTTTTTTGGTTTTTCCATAAGATCTTAGATCTTGGGAGCTTGATCATCCTCCTTGATCTTTGTCATCTTATCCTTCCAATGATTGTATAATTAGATCTCTCTTGATTGTCTAATTTAGTGTGAGTTTGACGCAAGGTCATCCTCTCACTAAAGTGGGGGCTAAATGTAGTGTAGAAAAATGTATTCCTTTACATTTTCACACTTGTTTGGGCCCTCCTAATTAAAATGGACTTAAAAGTGCCTTAATTTAATGTTGAAAAAAGTATCCCTTTAAATTTTCACACTTTTTTGGGTCCTCTTAATTAAATTAGACTTAATTATGCCTTAATAAGCCCTTTTATTCATTTACAAGCCTAATAAATTACATTTTTTGAAGGGGAAACCCAACAATAATTAATACCAACACATAACACTTTACCTTGAGTAGTGTGTGTTCTAGGAATAGGGACCTAGGATCCATTTGTCCATGGGAGAATGGGTCCTCTCTAGGCCTTTGAAACTAAATTTAAAATATGTTTTTGGTGGTATTTTAAGGTCTCTGAATCCACATTTCAATGTCGGCTTGTGATATTTGAATTTTGGGAAATTAAGGATACATACCTATAATACAAGGTTATTTCACTAAGTTTCACCTAGCATTTTTCAAGAACTTTAAGAGAATTTTGATGAGAAAATTCCTAAATAAAAATTGATGATCAAGAGCATAATTATCAGAGGTTTGTTACAACATTCAAGATCCATTTATCATGTCAAAGTCTTCTTGTATCATGCATGTCTCTGGAGGTAACATTATGATGTGGGTTTCAAGATTCAAGTCAAGCATTCAAAGCATTATCTCAAGTATCAAGATCCACATCCATTGAAGCCATTTCATGTAAGTTGCAAACCTTCCAAGATCTCCATTACCAAGGTTTATTCAAGTTTTTGTTGAGTGGTAACATAACATTGTTCATTGTTCATTCCCTCTTTCATGCTTTATTTCATTTCAAGGTTTGATTACCAAAACAGGGTTTGACCAAGGAAAACCCCCATTCATCAAAAACAAACAATTTTTCTCTCTTGTGTGTGTGTTGCATATTTAGGTTGAAGAAGGATTGAAAATATCTTGAAGAGAAATATTGGAAAAGTTGTCAAAGTTGCAAAAGTTGTTGTCAAATCACGGAATCTAACCAACATACTTGATTTTCAACTTTTTGACACTGAAACCTGGACAAATTAGAAGCTACATATCAGTATCAGAGGCTCCCAAAAGTTTCTGAAAAAACCCTGACAAAAGACCCATTCACCCATGGGTGAATGAGTCCCTAACAACCTCTTGAAAGTGAGCTTTGGTGACTTGTAAACACCTTTATGCCCTTCTTAGATCTGTATTCAGTTTTATGTTTTTGTCAATGTTGAGCTTTATATTGTGTTTCGAGTTTGAATTGTCATAATTTGGTTGATTTTGTATTTTTAGTTTTTCTCCCAAAAGTGTTGTTTGAACTTGACCCCCATCCTCAAGCATAAGGAAACCTAAAGATTCTCACATTGAGTTGATTAACTTAAAGGTTGTTAGTAAATTCTTTATGGGGATCTCATTTCCTAATGAAACAAAGGAAAATAGGTCCCTCACCCCACACATTTTGATCCCACATTTACCTAACCTATTTTTCATTGTTTAAATTACAAATAGATAATGGCTCCATAATCTAGCTTTAGACAAGGTTGAAATAGCGAGTTCTCAATATACCTTTTGGTACATCAAGACCAAATGCATGATACAGGGTTATTTCTAGGACCTAGGTATTAGTGGCATAACATAAAAAGTTGTTAGCTAAAAATAGTAACTCTTGCAAGGAATTTATATAACATATTAGAATATAAGATTTGAACAACACAAGGTAATGATATCTAAGATATTACAACCCTAGAAAGAGAAAATGAAGAATTCACACCCTTTTCTTTTTTCAAGATCTCCTTATGTTGTGAGAAAAACTATATAGAGATGTAAATAAGAAATGCAAGTGACTAAATTATTTTTAATTCTCAAGATTACCTTACAATAAAATAAAAGACCATGCACAACTTGATCATGCAAATATACATGGATAAATAAATCAAAATTAATTTTAATTTTTATTATAATTCTAGCTTGTTTAATTTTAAAGTGTTCATCTAACATGGTTGCATAATAAGAGTTAGCATCTTTTTGAATTTTTTTTTTATAATACAATATTCAATTGATATTTAATTTTTTAGAGTAAATTCAACAAAAAGTTAACTTTAACTCTATATTTTTCCAACCAAGGATAGTTTAATTACGCTGAGAGGTGTAACCTACAGTGACATCACAGGTGGAGCGTGACTGTGTTAAAAAAAAATGTTAAACTTATAAAAATTAAAAGCCAACAACTAAAGCATTTTATTAAATATTATATCTTTTTGGTCATAACTTTTCGAACTAATATAAATAGTAAGTAATAAGTAAAAAACAATGTAAATGAATGTGTTGATTAAAAACAAATTATTACTGATAGAAGGTGCGAATAGTGAGAATAAAAAACAAATTATTACTGACATGGTGCCAATAGTGCGAATAAATACAAAAGTGGTGCAAATAAATACTGGCTATAGTGTTTTCAATCTTTGCAATTATGAAAATATTTTTATGCATTATAATACTTTTTTAGATTTATTTTGTTAAGGTAAAAAGGTAATTCTATTATAATGTTTTTTAGGGTAAAAAGGTAATTCTATTATAATGCTTTTTCAATTACAAATAAGAAAATAATTTAATATAAATTTAAATGTATTATTTTTTTTTTTAGTTTTATTCTTTTAGGGTAAAAAGTTAATTTCATTAAAATGTTTTTAATGCTTACATTACAATTTATTTGTTTTATTATAAGTAAGTAAATAATTTTTCAATAAAATATCTATTATAAGTAAGTAAATAATGTTGTTTAGTTTTATTCTTTTTAGGGTAAAAAGGTAATTCTATTATAATGCTTTTTCAATTACAAAGGAAAGTAATTTAATATAAAATTTAAATGTATTATTAATTTGAACATTTAGTTTTATTCTTTTAGGGTAAAAAAGTTAATTTCATTAAAATGTTTTTAATGCTTACATTATAGTATTTGTTTTATTATAAGTAAGTAAATAATTTTTTAATAAAATCACTATGATATAACACAATAGTTTAATATATAACATAATAATTATATAATTCATATATAACACGTTTCAGATCACATACAAAAACAAGCAAATAGTGCAATGGATTAATAGGTTTGATTTGTAATTGAAGGGTTATGGGTTCAACTCTTGTTGTGGGTTTAAAAATTAATACATTTTTTAATTAATTAATTAATTACTAATTTTATTGAAAAAGTTATTAATTAACAAAATTGTAATCATAAAAAATCAAAATAAACATGTAGTGCAATGGATCAGTGTGTTTTGTTTATAATCGAAAGGTTGTGGGTTCAACTTTCATTTGGATTCAAAAGTTAATATATTTTTCAATTAATTTATATTTTGAATTGTTTAATAAAGAGACTCTCAAAGACTTTTTGTCATTCTCTCTTAGGATAACTGTGATTTAAATTAGTTTTAGACTGACCGTGTACATCATTAAGTGTCTTTATGAATTCTTAACAATTTTATAGATTTAATAATTTTTATTAAAATTTGTAGGATGCCTCGTCATCCAAGGACAAGTTTTCAAAATGAAGAGCAACAAAGAGAGCATCAAAGAGAATATGCTCAAAATTATATGAGACAATGATGTGAACAAATGGCTAATGCACAAAGAGAGGAAGTAAGGAGTTTTACAACTGAAGAGCAACAAAGAGAACAAAGTAGAGAATATGCTCGGAACTATATGAGACAACGATGTGAACAAATGATTGATGTACAAAGACAAGAAGAAAGGATTCATTGAAACCAAAATGATAGAGAAAGAAGAGTTAAACGTAGGGCATATATGACAACAAAAGAGATTGAAGCAAAAATGAGACAACATGCAGATAGAATGATAACACATCGTTCATGAATTCAAAGAGCTATGCATTCTGATCAATTGAATGAGATAGAAAGACAAAAAATACAAGTGCGCAATCATGAATCAGTTGAAAGACATCGTCAATCTCATGGGAATATTGAGGTTAGTTTTGAAGGGGTGAATTTTGTTACAATAGATCGTGTGCTACAAAAACCAAATGATAGAGTTCAAAATGTAATGAATGTTGATAATAGAAGAGATCAAGAAGTAGTTAATAATAATACAACTACTGAGATTGATTTGAAAAGTCTACAAATGATATTTTGACATGTACTAGATAAACTTTCTACACCAAGTATGTGTTATATTTGTGAAGAGAGTTATCCTGCAATGAAGGTTGTATGGGTACCTAAGGGCCCTATTTGCAATTGATGTCAACAAGAGAGGAATGAACATCAATTTTCAACATTAAACAATATGGATCCTGGTCCACAACCATTAGAACTTGCAAATTTAATGTAAATAGAGGAAATGTTGATAGCACGTATCAACCCAATACTTCAAGTAACACATGCAACTGGAGGGAAATACATAAATAAAGGACATACCATAAGTTTTCCACAAGAAGTGAGAGAAATAGCTAAAATTTTACCACATTGAATAAAAGATTTACCAGTCATTATTGTTCAAAAAAAGGATCAACATGGAACAACTTATAATTTTACAGTTAATAGAGAGAGGGTATATAAAGCACTTAAATATAAAATAGAACACGATAGGTTCTATAAAGATGTTCAAATTGATGAAAATGCACTTAGTGAACTTACATGCAATTCAGATCAAAACATTTTTGACCAACTAAATTCTGTTTATATGGAGTTTGATTCAAATGTAGATGAGTATGTATTTGCGGGTCCAATATTAGAGATAGATGAAGGAAACATTATTAATCACACTACATCAATGGCCTCTAAACCACCAAATGCTCAAAGAGAGATGGAACTAATCCATGCATGGTAAATAACCCTAATGTAGATCCTGGATC
Organism: Sequoia sempervirens; assembly: GCA_007258455.2. Taxonomy (NCBI): domain Eukaryota; kingdom Viridiplantae; phylum Streptophyta; class Pinopsida; order Cupressales; family Cupressaceae; genus Sequoia; species Sequoia sempervirens. Next base: position 175,467,837 of record VDFB02379711.1, on the reverse strand, counting down.
ACTAATTGATTGGCCAGGAATTGGACCATCTCCAGTGAATGAGTATGTTACTGAAGGATTACTTGATATGACTTTTCCAACATTATTTCCAAATGGATGATGTGATTGGATAGAACCACGAATGGGGAGAGTTCATCTGCATGAGTTTGTTAAGAATTTATTCAGATATAGAGATCATCATTTTGGAAGACACCCACGATTTAGATATTATATGATGAATATGATTATGCGACATCGTGCACAAAACTCAATAGTGTTTGTGAAAAAGAGCTTGCAAGATTAGACAATCACAATCAATGAGTTAAGAGAACATATGGAAAATGTCCCTCATTCACATCTAGCTGACCGTTTGATGCGTTTTGGTACAACACTAAGGGGTACAAGGTCTTATTGGGAAAAATATCGAGCTGAATTAACTGATCTATTGCATCAAATTGGAACACCAATAGTTTTCTTTACTTTGAGTGCAACAGATATGCATTGGCCATATTTACATGGATTAATGCCAGGGACACATCCAACTAACCCACAAGAAGCACAGAAATAGCGACGAAAAAATATTTTTGACTACCCACATATTGTGGCACATTACATGCACCTACTATATATAATATTTCGTAAGGAAATACTACAAAAGGGAATGAAGGTAAGAGATTATTGGTCAAGATATGAATGAAAACATAGAGGATCACCACATGTGCATGGATTCATATGGTTAGATGGAGCACCTAACATAGACAACCTTAATTGGAGAAATGCTGATGAAATAAAAAATGTTCAAAAATATTTTGATTCTATTGTTCATGCATGGAATCCACGGGGAGACCCACATCAACGAAACATATAGGTATGATAAATTAATTATCAATTATAGATTCTTTTTATAATATATGATACTTAAAATTTTGTATTTCAATTAATAAAATATGTTATATCATGAATGATGGGTCCTACAAAATTTTACACAACATCTATGCCTTCGAAATACACAACAACTAAGCCAAATAGACTTGGCATGTGACTATGAAGAGTTGCTCAATTGTGTTGAACGCCATACAATGTGTAAAGAGGGTGCTTGCCTTCAAAAAAAGAGAGGAAGAATGGTTTGTAGGTAAGATATTTATACTTTCATATATTTTGTACCAATAAATAACTAAAATGTTTATATAAGCTAACAATTTACTCTCTATTTATAGGTACAATGCACCACAGCCATTACATCTAGATGGATCAAAATTATTTGAAGATCCAACCACAAGAGATAAAGTATATGAACCTACAAGAAATGATGATCGAGTAAACACACATAATCGTAATATACTTCAGTTATGGAGAGAAAATGTAGATTGGCAACCAGTTCTTTCAAGACATGCTGTAACAAATTATATTTCAAAGTATGCAACAAAAGCAGAAAAGAGTTCAAAAACTTATCATCAAATCTTAATGTGACTTGTAAATATTGAAAACCCAGATGAAGCGACATCAAAGGCATACAGGAAACTTCTAATAGAAACCCTCATTGAGAGAGACATTGGAGCACAAGAAACATGCCATATGTTATTAGAGTTTCCATTGGTCTAGAATGTAGTAGAGTATTTTTTACATTAAATGTTTCAAGAGAGGTGTTCAAGCCAGTGCTAAAAAATGAAGAAAATGATGATGATGGACATCTAAAAAATTTCATTCAAGGATACATGGATAGATCATATGCAATGGAAAGTATCACACTTATAGATGCAGCTAGATCTTGGACATATAATCCCAAAATAAAAAGAGATAACAGATGGGAACCAAGGACTATGGTAGCTATTGTAAGAGTGTTTCCAAGATTTACCACCATACCTACACATCAATCAGAAAAGTGGGTTGATTTTTGTTGGTTAGAGTTATTGTTGTACAAGCCATTTCGTAATATACAAAGGGATATTGGACTTGATGATAATACAATTATGTCAAATTGGGACTCACTCAATTATGATCCATGGCATTTAGAACAAAGAATTATTTCAAATGAAACTTAAAATCACAATGATTTTGAAGATGAGGATAATTTACCAAATGATCAGAATATAATTGAACATGAGTGGGAGATCATATCAAGATTACACCGTGGACAAATTATGGATGCAACAAAAATGGATATGTTAGGAAGAAGAGATATTGATAGACAAACTCCATGGAGTGCATAATATCAAGGAGAAGATTACACAAATAATGCAATAAATTTTATCAACACTATGAAAGAAAATGGCTTAATGATACCTGATGATATGTTGTCAACTATATCATATGGAACATTAGGTGCTAAGCAAAAAAAGGCACTTGATATTATTATGTCACATTATAATCAACATGATGATGTTGTGCCATTATACATGATAATTCAAGGAACATGTGGAATAGGTAAATCATATCTGATTAATGCAATCCGTCAAGCTCTTTATGATGCATCATAGCCAAAACGTTCTCCCTTATTATTACTAGCACCAACTGGAGTTGCAACCTTTAACATTGGTGCATCAACAATTCATTCAACTTTAAGAATACCTATTGCAGATTTTGTTGAATTAGGAGGAACAAGGCTCACAAGTCTTCAAGAAGAAATTCAACATATAAAATACATATTAATTGATGAAATGAGTTTTATTGGACAAAAATTGTTACAAAATATTGATTCAAGACTACGCTAGGCTTATCTTGAAAAATCAAACATGAGTTTTGGTGGAAGATCAATCATTTTGGTGGGGGATTTGGGAAAACTACCTCCTGTAAGTGACAAACCACCTTATGATAGTAATGTACGTGCAAAACTATTATGGGAAGAGTTTAAGATAGTTGTTACTTTGGATAAGGTGTTCAGACAAGAAGGTGAAAGTGAAGACCAAAAAAGGTTTTGCCAGGTACTCACAAATATTAGAGATGCACATCCAACCATAGATGATTGGAAATTACTCATGACAAGAACAAATGATTCATTACATCCAACAATTAAGGAGGAGTTTGATAATAATATTCATCTATTTGGAACAAATGATAATGTACATAGCCATAACAAAAAAAAGTTACATTCATTAAGAAGACCGGTAGCCCATAGCATTGCAACCAAACAAGGTAGCGCTAATCCAGTAGAAGGTCAGAATGATGAATTGGATGTTGAATTATTATTTTCAAATGATCCAAGGGTCATGTTAACATCTAATTTATGGATAGAAGTAGGTCTTGTCAATGGAGCTTTAGGATACATCAAAAATATATATACAAACTTGGATGTGGCCCACCATATCCACCTACATATGTTATGGTTGAATTTGATAATTACTCTGGAATTCCTTTTGAAGATGCATCTCCAAATTTAATTCCAATTTCACCAATACAAAGGGGCCGCACACATCAATTGCCCCTACGATTGGCTTGGGCACTAACGATCCACAAATCACAAGGATTAACTCTTTCCAAGGCAACAATTGATATAGGACCAAGAGAAAGGGCAGATTAACATTTGTTGCTATATCACGTGTTAAGTCTTTAGATGGAATTAGAATCTCACCACCATTTACATATGATCGTTATGAAAAAATGAAGACATGAAAGAAACTCGCCAAAAGAAAAGCAAAGGAAGAAAGACTAAAATCTTTGGAAACATAACATTTTTATGTGATGTATATATTTTTCAAGTGAACTCTTCTATTAATATTGATATTAAATTTTTGGTATAAAAGATGAATTGTCTCATTCATTATGAATTCCTATTGTACACATCTCTTTGTGCATTTGAATAAATATGATATGAATCATAATTTGTAAAGTATTATAATTATTTATTTAAAACAAAATGTGATAAATTATTATTTTACATTGCACATTGTGGATGCTACTAGCTTAGATATCTTATATACATCTATCTAAAATACACCGAGACATATTAGTCTCGAGGCGCCTATCTATTCTCAATAACAATTTAAAATAGGCGCCTCAAGACTAATATCTCTCGACGTATTTTAGATAGATGTATATAAGATATCTAAGCTAGTGAAAATATGAGTATCATTTGATATGACTTAAAGAGTAGAGTTTGATTATATATGTTGGTTAGTTTTATTCTATTTTTATAAATTACTACATGTAGGTCATTATAATCAAACAATTAGCTAATTAGAAATTTTAAATTATTATTAATATATTTTTATAAATTTTAAAAAATATGATGCACCAAAGGAGATAATCCTCTCCATAAAGGTAAAATTCCCAAGATAAATAGTTTAAGAAAAAGGCTAGAACTCATAAGAAGTATGAATTTTTAATTGAATTTAACATTAACAGATTATTAAGAATATATTCATCAAAATTTAGTATTGATTTCTCCATGCACTAGATAATAAAGTTACCTAACTAAGAAAAAAACAAAGAAAAGAATTACAAATTAAAGATGCATTCCATTGACCTAACTTTTTGAATGTTTTAGCAATAAAAACATTTTATTAAATTTAGAAAACTATATCAAATTAATTTAAAAAAAATTAAAATATTATAAACATAAACTACAATAAGAGTTCCACATTCATTAATTTATATCACATTAAAATTTAAAACATGGATGTCTATTTCAAGCACATGAAGTTGAAAAATTATATTTGTGTTGGCCATTACATTTATATATTAATGTATATAAATCTATACACACATCCACATATATAAATACAATGGTGTAACTATTCCACTAGTTTCCAAAAAAAGTATACTCAATTACTCAAAAATATTTGGAAGAAGATAACCAATAGACATAAAAAAAATATGAAAAAAAATACAAAAACCACAATTGAATAATGGATAACTTAATAGATGCACATTTAGAAAACATTAAACAACTCCTACAAGCCACCAACCACTCATATTTTAGTAGGCACCCATTCCATGATGTCATATTCTTATGGTTAATTTTTTTGATAAAAAACATAGATTTCCGTTAGAATGGACACTCATGACAAAAATCAAATTGAAACGATACAATGTAGTAGAAAATTTGGTCAAACATGTCCCATGACTAGAACATCCATGCATAAGACATGCTATCAATAATAGTTAAATAATAATAACACATGTGATTAACATAAATTTAACTGAGATCATGGTGACAAAATCTAGTAATGAAGCACATTATGGACACACATTAATTGACACAATCAAGTTGGGATAGGTATGAACTGACTAAACCAAGTTTGCAATGATACTAGCTTTTGTTGGTATACTACTTGGAACATCTTATGATACATTTCAATCCATGTAACTCTTCAATTTTCAGAACTAGACTAGAATTATAGTCTATTATCTATTTTATCTTTAACAAAAATCATCTACATATTAATGAAATGGACCCCTCATAAGAATGATAAACATATCGGTAATCACACATAGTTGATCTGCAAAGCAAATGTATTTGTACACGAACATCTCACATATACGAAAATGATAAGCAACCATTAGTAACAACTCAACAAATTATTAGAACAAAAACACAAACTTGAAATTTTACACATAACCTTTAAACTAGATTGTAATTAAAACAAACTTGAAACATGAGAATGATATAAATAATTAAAACTCACAATGTACAATAGAAATGAACTCATAATGTAATTACACTGATAGTTACATCGATAGGTGTAACTCTACAATGGTAGCATGAAATATAGGTGGTTAACAAATATGTGAAAGAAAAACAAAAACCTAATTCTATTTTCATATGTGCTAATTTTTTATTGATTTTTTCAATTGTTTAAATTAGACGACATCACAATATTCTATTTTTATTGTTTAACTCTAATGGTTTTTATTTATTCCATCTTTAATCATCTAAATTTTTTTATTTTATTTTAAATTTGCTAGTAAAAAATAAAAACTCAATATATTTCAACATATTTTATATAGATTATCTTAAAATTATATATACTAATTAGCTGATAGGATTTTTAGAAGTGGACTTACAAGTCCACAATCGATCGTCAAACCTGTCACGCGTTTGGAAACCGGATTTGCTGATTGTTAAACTATATTCAAGCGCTCTGCAAATCAGCTACAACATGGGAAATGAGATGGAGCCTGCAGAGTCATGCCTAAAAACACATTCTAACTGGCAACCAATATTTCATTTACTGGATGTTACCATTTTCTTTATGTCACACCTAGCATTTCTCCATTATTTGGTTGGAAATTAACAGCTAGAAGCATCTTGTCTCAAGCTCGAGATCATGTGAGCTCTAAAAATCTGATATCTTTATATCTACTTTTCATTTATTGTGAGTTTATTGAAGCAACGACTATAGGCAAATTTAATTAGATTCATCCCATCATTGCAAATCATGACTGTTGATCATAAATACTTGAGTGGCATATAGCTGTCATTTTTAGTCACATTTTAAAGCTTTTAAGGAAACTACTCTTCCTATTCATTACATAAAATACCCCATTTTCATTTACTATGAATAGATTGAAGCAAAAAAACAAGAAATTAGGAAGGGCTAGTGAAAATAGGTGGCTAAGGAAGGGCATGATGATGGTCACAGGCAGAAGAAAGGGAAGGTGGTTGATAACTTGGCTCTGGATGCTGCGGTGGATACTTAGACTATGTAAAAAGCTCCTTTGTCTTTTAAGGAGAAGCTCCACTTCCTGGCTCAGGAGTGGAGGGTGATCAATGGTCTCAAGTTGCTGGGAGACCTGTAGGTGTTTTGTGGTCCTGTGCTAGTCTTTTTTGGTGTTGTCTTTGTTTTTGTTTATTGGTCGAAATGTTTAAGTTTTAGTTTTATGCTTTAACTTTAGTTTGTTGGGTGTTTCACTTCTTGTGAGCCCCCCATTTGCTTTAATGGTTGTTTTGTAATGGGTAATGGCCCTTCTAGTCTTAATCTAATCAAAACAACAATACAAAAATTGGGTCTGGTTGGTTTCATTTGAAAAAATCTATTGTTTTGTAAAATTTTCTTGCGAACTCTGCTCATTTTCTCTCATTGGCAACTTTGAAAACATGACACAATTTGCACAAAATCTTTAGGTAAGTCACTTTGCATTGTTTTAGTGAATTATATTTTTTGTAACCTTCTTCATTACAAATACAGGTTCCATCTTTTATCTTTTTTTTTTAAATCTTTCTTTTTCCCTTTAATGTGCTCTTCTTTTTCCCGTGTTTAGTGAATTGGTGCTTCAATTATGGTCAATGGTTAAATATTAGAGATTCTTTGTTTGGGTGGGTAGAATAGTCCTTTCTAGTTTGTGGGTTCTTTCGTTATAGAATTTAGGGTTGTTTGTTATATGTAAAAAACTTGCAACTATAGCAAAATTGGATTCTCCTACTTGTTGGTCTTCATTACAAAATTATATTCTCTGACTAGCCATTCCAATGGAAGGAGCCTTGTATTTTTTCTCTACAAGTGCATCTATGTATCCCTACTAACCTTATCACAAATTTTTACTCACATGAGTACAAATAATCACCAGTACAATGTTTACCACAACCCCTTAAACTTTATGGAAATAAATTTAGCAACATATCTTTTTAACTTTTCCTCTTTTTGACCTATTGAGAGTCTCAAAACCCAAATGCTAGACCATCTCCGGGAGTAGTGTATTCCAATAAAAAGGCTTATCCTTGTAAATGAGATAGTCATCCTTGACAATGAAAAGGATTAGTTTCTTCTCGATCAAGGTGTGCCGAGCGAAGCATCAAACATATATACAAGGTGTGCTGACACAATAATAGTCGCTAATGAACCAATGCTCAAAAACACACTACTTAGAAAACTAGTCATCAATGGTATGATTTCCAATCACTATAAGCATGTAAATGGTGATAGTAATTCCATCAACAATTCTCTAGAATCGAGAAGAATGAGTGAATATGATGGCTATGTTCAACTAGAGGTTGTAAATACCTCATAAAAGTTGACTTGTTAACAACTCTTGGTTATGTCTTGTAAGTGGAGCATAGCCTGTAGGTAGACCACTTGGATGACTAACAAAATGATCTAACCAGATAGGTACTTTATCTTTGTTCTATTCAGTTTATGAATAAGATCATTATGTTCCTGTTACTTCCTATAGGCTACCACATACATTATCAAGAATAACATAGTACTTACTAGTTGCAAAACTTAAAGGAATTTTCATTAGCATAATTGCTTGCAATTTTTTTTTATCCTAGGACAAACTCCAAAGCAACCAAAAACTAGAGCACCTTGTGGGCTAACCCATATGAATTATATTTTCAATTTTGTCAAATTTGTCATCTTGGTATTGAATAAATGCTAATATGAGGGTTTTATGGCCCACAAGACAAATTCCAAATGAAAAATCATTGAGCAATGACAAACAACAAATCTTGATATAAATTCCCAAGAAAGAATTATTTTCAAATAAAACTCTTCAAAACACAAGTTTTATCAATGACTAAATACCCATTTTGGATTCTAACTTGAGGAATGAAATATAACGATAATGGTAATTTTCTAAGCTACTAGTGACCAAAGGAAGTATCCAATAAATGCTAAAGTGGGGGTTTTATACCAAAAATAAGTATGCATATAATTTTTAACATGTCATAGCCCATAAGATAAAATAGAAATTAAAAACATTTGAGAAATTCCTAACAAGAGATCTTGATTTACATGCCCAAGAAAGAATTATTTTCAACTAAAACTCTTCAAACATAATTATATTATTGATGCCTAGATGTTCAATTTCAATGCAATGACTTGGGGAATGAAATGTAATGACAATGCCACTTTTCTAAAGTACATCATGACAATCATAAGTTCTGAATAGGAATGGTTTCACCACTCACATATGATAAGTCCAAAAAATATTCATGACCAATGCTAAATATAGCATCTTAGTATGTGTGCCCTAGAAATAATCCCTTTGAGTCAGAGTTGCATGACAACTGATGTAGTATCAAATAAGGTACAATATAAGATTCAAATATGATAAATTTCCAAGATCTCCTAATATAGATACAGCTGGATATGATAATTATAGAATTATACATATATATTTAATTATTTATATATCGTAGGGTATAAAACATAAGTCCAAAAATATTTATTTATATATTTTTATTATTTTTACATTTTAGATTATAATAATTGTTTTGTTGCATTATGTTTGTGTCTTCAGTGATCTAAATACATATATGTGCGTGTACAATTTTATTTTGTTTTATTTTCTATAAACCCTAAACCACATACATTATCAAATGGTGTTGTTTAATATCTAAATATATTAGATATGACCTGAATGTATGCTTGTTTAATATTTGTGGATATGTCTAAATACAATATCCATCCCATATCTAAGAGTGTCATATATCTATCCAATATCCTATATGTGGATAAGTGTATCCAAACAAGGGAGAAATATCTAGCAACTCTGCTTTGAGAAAATCTCTTCAAACATAGTTGATTTTGACACTGAAGTTATAATTTTGTTCCAAAGACTTACATTAAAGACAATCTCTTAGACATTAATATTCATTATTCCATCAAGTTGTAGTTAGAGGACTATAGTTAAGAAACCCGGTAGGTGATGCTCCATTACCCCAATAGAAAAGAAAATTTAGCAAAATTTAATGTCATGTGCAAGTACCAGGAGATTCTCACAAAAAATTTTCTAGGTGATTGAAACCCAAAATATGAAACCAAAAAGGAAGAAATTCCACATGGTTCAATGCAACCACTCAATGAATGCTTCTAGCAAGATTCCAACATTATAAAACACAAGAAATTGACATCAAGCAAATGAAATACCTTTAAGTGTATCTAGTGTTGATTCCAAAAATGTCAAAAGATCCAGTCTAGAGGATGCAACATTTAATTTATCTGACACTTTAGAGCATCTGCAAAACAGAGTAGCATCAATGAATAGTAGCCAAGTTAAAGTCAAAAAAGGTGTACATTGTCGATACTCAATTAGAAACTAAACCTCACTAATAGATTTTCCAAGCATAGAAAAATGTATTTATCCACTCTAGCAATAGTCCATGCAATAAGATAATTGAAATTTCAAACTCTTAGATGGGCACTAATGTTGTATATGTTCTTAAACCCTTCGCATACTACAAGATTGAATATGTATAAATTCAAAGAACTTGCATGCAAGTAATGTATTACAAGCTACAACCATTGCTCAAGAGAGAATCAACAAGTAAACAATGAGCCAATCTACACAATAATTGTGCATCCTCCTCAACAGGGTTCCTATGCATCCTCCTCAATAGGGTTCCTATGCAAACTAACATTTCTAGGGTGACATGATAAATGCAAATTTATAAAGGAAAAATAACATAGAAATTTAACATAGAGCATACTTGTATGTAAAATCCTCATCAACAATTTACATTATATAGTAGATTGTAATATGGTATTTGACCATTTCTCTAGTGGACAAATAGATCATTCATACTATATGCTTTTGTTTTATTTGGTCATATAGACAACCTTCTTGCTTGGATTGGAATGTTTAATGCTTATAAAGTTTATATTTTATATTTAGGCATTTAATGGTTAAAGATTAAAATAAATTTTAACTTACATATGCTCTCAAATCCCTTAACAGAACAATTTTTCTCTTTAACAATTATTAGAGAGTGAAATGCTAATTTTACACTTTCTTTTCAACATTAGAGTGGCTCATTGTGAATCCCAAAATGAAGTGTTTTCAATACTTTAAAAAGCCTTGTAGAAGCATAACACTCAATGGTAAAAAAATTCTCAAATCCTAGAAAAGCAAGTATATGGGCTTCAGTTACCTTCTTTTTAAGCTGTTCAAAACTTCTTTCAGCTGCTTGGGTAAAAGAAAAAGACTTTCCTTTAGTAAAATTAGTCAAGGGAGCACGTATTCTGCTAAAATTTCTTATAAATCTCTTATAGAAGTTTACTAATCCTTGAAAACTCCTTATTTCTGTAATACTTTGAGGGATAGGCCATTCGAGTGTATCCTTAATCTTTTCAGTATCCATACTTATTCCTTTTGTTGAAATCACATTTTCATGGAAAACAAATTTGTCCATACAAAACTCACTTTTTTCAAGATTTAAACACAACCTCTCCCTTCTAAGTGTATCAAAGATAGTTTGAAGGTGTGTCAAATGTTCTTCCACGCTCCTGCTAAAAATTAGATTATCATCAAATTAGATTATGACAAATTTTCCAATGTAGGGTCTAAATACCTGATTCATGGTGCACATGAAAGTGGCAGGGGCATTAGACATTCCCGAAGGCATCACAACCATTCATATAAACCATCCTTGGCCATAAATGTCATCTTCCATTCATCACCTTCTCAGATTTGAATTTGATGGTAACCACTTCTCAAATCAATCTTGGAGAAGATCTTGGCACCAATCAAATAGTCTAACATGTCATCCATTCTAGGGAGGGGGTATCGATACTTTACCGTGATCTTGTTGACAACTCTAAAGTCCATATAGGTTATCCATTTGCCTTATTTTTTGGTGAAAGTCAAGATAGTATGGCACAAGGACTCATGCTCTCCCTTATAATCCCGTTTCTAATAATTCACAAATCTATCTTCTCATTTCTTTATTTTATTTTACAGATAATTGATATGCAGCTTGGTTAGGAACCTTGGACCTTGGAACTAAGTTAATATGGTGTGTAATCCCTCATGAAGGAGGTAAACCAACTGGTAACTCTACTGGTGTTGTAAGTATTGTCTCCACCCTAATGCGTCACATTTCAATCATATTGCCAAGGCCTACCCAACAACAAATGACACGCATCCATCAACACTACATCACAAAGCACTTCATCCTCATAATGACCAAATTTGAATGCTATGAGACAAGATTTACCCATAAGCACACTGATCTTTTTTTAGCCAATAAATCTTATAGGGACTATATTTTGGAACACAAGCAAGTTGTAATTTGTTAACCATTTCTATACTCACTAGATTATCAATAAATCCACCATCTATAATCACCTTACATACCTTGTCCTTACATTTTCATTTCATTCAGAAGACACTTTTCCTCTTCCAATCGAATCCAAGAGTTTCCATGTCCCCAGAAAGTAAGGTTCTCCTCAGCATTAGGTTTTCTCCTAATTCAACCTCAACTTGTTCTGACCAAGGTTTTTCTTCTTCTTGGGCCACCATTACCCTTTTGGGGTTTTGAGGAAAATCTATAGCCTTTTGGGCTTCATCACAAATAAAACACCTTAAGGACTTTCACTCCCTCGTTGGTGGTTGTCCACATCCTCCACCTCTATAGCTTCCCCTTCCTAAAAAATATAGCCTCACACTTTCTTCTGGGTCTTCTTATTTAGTTGGATTGGAGGAACTCCCTCTTTCGTTGTTTTGGTAGTTATCACCTTTCTTACTCACAAATTTTCCCTTTTGATTTAGCTTCTCTTTCAACATTAGTGCATATTCATAAGCTCCATCCATCGTAGGTACTTTTAACAATGCAAGCTCATCCTAAAGTTGAAACTTTAGTCCATTGACATACCTATCTGCCAATTTCCCTTCACTTTCTTGTATATCCATTTGAATTTGAAGCCTCATGAACTATTCAATATAATCCTTTATTGACTGATCCTTTTGTTTCATATTTTGAAATTCTTTAAAAGAAATTTGTTGGTAATAAGAGGGAAAAAATTGAGCTCTTAAATGTTTCAGCATCTTAGGCCAAAGCCTAATATTATTTTCACTTCTTTTCTTCTTGAAAAATCTGTACATTCTCCCACCACAGGGCTGCATGTGACTTCAACTTGAAAGCGGCAATTTTCTCTCTTTTTGAATCATCCTCATCAATATCCTCCATGTCAAAATACTTCTCCAATTCTTGGATGTTATTTTTCTTATTTTTCTTTAAAATAAAGAAGTTCGCATCTTCTAAACTATTTGGATGTTATTGATTTTATTGCTGATTTTATTTTGAAATATATGTTTATTTATCTTATAAACATAAAATTCTTCTATAAGAATATAAATATTAAGTTAAAAAAAGTTTTTTTAGATGGTAACTATATTTGCTGAATCCATTATGATTCTTTATGCATAATTGTTAGTGACATTCACTCTATGCATGATAATTGTATGATCTTTCATGAAGGATCTAAAGATATATATGTCATTGAATTGTTTTAGTTTTGATAGAAGGTTCTAATGGCATATATGCTACTAAGTTGAATTGGTTCTCTTTGAAGGTTGAATCAAACTCCTATGGTGAGCATATTGTTCTTGTTAGTGCATCATGTTTGAGTGATAACGACTCTTATTTGTGATAGTTCTAATGGAGTATGGAATATATGGTGTGCATAAGGATACAATAAGATATATGGGCTAGCTTTTCTATTTTAAAGTGATTATATGTCATTGAATTGTATTGGTTGTTTTAGAAGGTTCTAATATCATATATGCCACTAATTTGTATGGGTTTTGTTTCAATTATACATCAAAATCAAATGGTGTGCCTAGTGTGCTTTTCAATACATCATTGTTGAGTGACATTGACTCTAATGTACATTTTTTCTTTCAGAAGATGGAATATATGGTGTGCATAAGAATGTAATGTCATATATTGGTTATTTTTTCTATTTTTAAAGTTTTTAAATTGTTATGTTAATCATATAAATCCTTTAAAAGTAGTTTTATTTATTGATAATCAAATAAGTATAATATAAATATATTGAGTGCGCCTATTGAATTTATTCATGCATCATTATTTGTGACATTCACTCTATATCACATTATTTGGAATATATATTATGTGTGAAGGGTCCATGAGGTATATGTCATTGAGCTATATGGAATTTCTTTGGAGTTTCTAATAGCATATATGGCCTAGCTATGAATTTCATTGATTTGTATGGGTTTTTTTTAGGTTGCATAAAATTCCTAGGGTCTAGATATTGTGCTTGTTTCTGCATCATGGTTGATTGACATTATCCCTTGTCTATAATAATTGTATAACTTTTGCATGAAGGTCTAATGAGATATATTTCATTAAATTCTATTCACTTTTTTTGAATGCTCTAATATAATATATGGCATTGAGTGTTATGGTTTCTTTGTTTTTGTTTTAAGGTTGAATCATACTCTTATAGTGTGCCTAGTTTGATTTTTCATGCATCATGGTTGCACGATATATAATCTTGTGCATGATATTTGCATAAATTTTAAGTGAATGCTTTAATGAAATATATATTATTAAGCTCATGCATGATGATGATTGTATAGTTTTTGTTTCAAGGTTGCATCAAAATCGTATGGTGCCTTTTGTGCTTGTTCATGCATATGGTTGTTTAATATTAACTATTATGCATGATTTTGCATGAAGAATATAATTACATATATTACATTTAGCTTGATGGGTGTTATTTTAAGTTTTAAAGGCATACATATCATTGAATTTAATGAAATTTATTTTAAGATCGAACCATTTTTATCATGTACTTAGTCAACTTTTCTATACATTATGGTTGCATGACATTAATTATGTTTCATGATGATTGCATGGATTTCACATGAAGGATATAATTGCATATTTCACTAAGTTTAATAGGTATTATTTAAGGGTTAGAATGACACATATTTTTAGGATTTACATCCAAGATCATAACAATAAAAACCTTGTGTTTCCACAAACACACTTGCACACAACAAGCCTAATTTTCCATTATCAAAGAGATTGATAAAAGAGTTTAAAGTTTAGTACAATATGATCTTTCCTAAATAATAGTAAAGGTAGTGAAGGTAGTCATATCAAATACAATGATTGATTAACCCTTCAAACATGGAACACTTGTTAACTCACATGATATGTGTTCTAGAGAGTGACAAGTGATCAGGCAAGAGGTGTAAGAGGTGTCTCATCCACATGAGATATGACAAAACTCTAGAAGTCCTCTAAGTAAGCTTAAGTGTACTGTGAATAGGAATCCAATAAGTAGGATAAAAGCTAATTAGTTTAATAATACCTCTTTTCACACAAACACCCCCCTTAAGCGATACTTAGTGAGTAGGCTAAACACTAAAAATACAAGTTTCAATAACAAGGCCTTGTAAGGTACTCATATACAATGATGATCTTTCATAAATGGAGAAAAAGGAGAAAACCTAGTGGGAACACAAATTCTCTCCAAAAAAGAGAAAGAGAAGGATTTAAGACCTTGTGAAAAGATGTCTCTTGAAGATATGAACATGATGATGAAGAACTCTTGAAGCATGTCAGAGTTGTAAACTCTATCGAAGATGAATTGGTGTTTGCTAGAATCAATGAACCTCTAAGAAATGTACATCAATATTTAAGAGATACAAAACACCACATGAGTGAATATATGAACATTACTCAACCATGTATACAAAGGAAATCAAACTCTGTGAAGTTTAAAATATAGATAGTATTATGGCTAGGAGTACTAGAATCTCACAAAATATGATCCACTAAAATAATCTAGGTTTAGTTCGCCAAGGATTTTTTTTGGGGGTTTGAAAATAGGTTTTAATCACCAACAAAAATATTTTTTGGTTTGAAAACATGTTTAATTCACCCACTGAAATATGTTTTTGGTTTCAAAATAGGTTTAATTTTCCAATGAAAATATTTTATTGGTTTGAAAACAGGTTTTGATCACCAATAAAAATATTTTATTGGTTTTAAAAAATTATAATTTGCTAGGATTTTCTACTGACTTCTAGCAATTATGATGAGGGAGCAAACCCGAGACATAGAAAATGATGCAAACAACCAGAGAAATTTTATTATTATTTAGAATGGAACTTCTTACATGTAGAGGATCCCAAATCCTTGAGGTCTGTGATACATGCAAGCTACAAAAGTTCAGAAATTATAGAAATTACAGAAGTTACCCTTTTCCCAGCATGCAAACTCTTTTCCCCAAAAAGCTATCCAAAAATAAAAAACTAGCCCATAAATAGCCCCTTTTCGGTTTGGAGCCAAAAATAACATTCAAGATAAGAGTTTTCGCGGTTTGGCGCCAAAAATTACAATTTGAAATTCAAACATTAAGTCCTAATTCGAAAATTGGCAATTTTCCAAAAATCGGCCAACTTTCGGAAGCCATAAATTTTGATCCAGGACTTCATTTTTCAAACCATTTGCACTGTTGGAAAGGTCTCAGAGTGAAGAACGCGCTAAGAACCCGCTACACTAGTTCTGATGATTTCTGGGCCCGTACGAGACCGTTTAGTGCCTCAAACTGGACTCAGAAGGTTTTTCAGGGCAAAAAGCAGAAACTGGAACTTGAATAACTTTCAAACTGTGAATGATTCTGACCTAATTCTTTCACCAAAGTGCTTATTTTTCCATCATGAACCTTCCCATAAATTTTGTCTTCCCACGCCTTCAAATTCACACCTGCTAAAAATAGCAGTTGAGTAGAAAAAGTAGAAAAGCAGTTTTGAAAGTTGGGAACTCTTATTCGACGAAAAGGGTATCCAAAAGTGCAAAAACATCTACAAAAAGCAAAAAAAAGAAACATAAATGGAGAGCATATTTTTGGTTGATGCAAGATTTTCCTCACACCACTGGATGCTCCTGCATCAGACACCCAAGGTAATTTGAGAAGTGACCTCATCACGTCTTAGATGGTTGAGGAAAACCCAAACGTCAACCTCTGCCTTAGACAACCAGGATGAATCTTCCATAGGCCTTCCTCTCCACTTCACTAGATATTCTTCATACTGCTTCTTTCTAGTACTCCTTCCCACATGGCTATCCATAATTTCTTTAATCTCCTCATTCTCTGAAGTAGGTGCTAGAATGCCACACTGTTTCATTGTTGGTACTTCCTCTGCGCCACCTTCATGATACTCTGTCAAATTTGAAATATTGATCACAAGGGAAATGTTGACTCCATCCGAAAACTCTACCTCATATGCATTCCTTGATTCATGCCTCTTCAAAATTTTACAGGGACCAAACTTCTTCATCTTCAATTTGTTATAGGTTCCCACTGGAAACCTTTCTTTCCTCAAGTGGACCATCACTTCATCACCAATCTAAAACTCCTTATACCTCCTCTTCTGATCTGCCTTAGCCTTATACTGCATATTCATCTTGTTAATATGTTCTCTTACCTTCTCATGTATATTCTTAATATGCTCTGCAAAGTCTTCAACTTCGACACTTGTCTTCTTCTCTTGGTCCATCTTCCTCAATTCTGGAGTGGTCCTGGGATTGCCTTCATACACAATCTGGAATGGTGATCTACCAGTACTTTTGTTGACAAAATTATTGTAAGAAAATTTTGCCTGGGGTAAGATCAAGTCCATCCCTTGGGTTTATCTCCTACCAAGCATCTCATAGGTTACCTAGACTTCTGTTCACCTCAGTCTGCCCATCAGTCTATGGATGGTCAAACTAACTTCAACTCTATTTTCAACTTTTTTCCACAAGGTCCTCCAAAAGTATCCAACAAATTTTGTGTCATGATCTGAGACTATACTCTTTGGCAGACCATGTAGCCTCACCACACCTCTCTAAAGAACAAGGCAATGTGGATTTGCATCATGGGTCTTCTGGCATGGGATGAAATGTGCCATCTTCAAAAACCTGTCAACTACCACAAATACTAAATCATTCCCTCTCTGTGTCCTTGGAAAACCAAGAACAAAGTCCATACTTATATCCTCCCACGGCCTCTCTAGTACAGGTAAGGGTTGATACAACCTAGTTTTCTGGCTCACTCCTTTAGCCATCTGACATACCCTGCAACTCTACACAAACTTCTTTACATCTTGTGATAACTGAGGCCAATAATAATGCTCACTGATAATGGCAATGGTCTTATCTTGACCAAAATGTCTTTCCATTCCTCTACTGTGCTTCTCCTTTATCAGGTTCTCCCTCATGTAACTCCTCAGAATACACAATTGACTTCCCTTAAACAACATGCCATCCTGGATTATGAAATCCAGCTACTTTGTCCTATCAATTGTAACAGGCTCCTTGCAAGCTTTCTAAGGTTCTGTAAAATCAGGATCTTCAGGGTACAATGTCCTGAGTTCATTGAACCCAACCACTTCAATCTGCATCTCTGTCAACAATGTTTGCCTCCTACTTAAGGAATCTGCAACCCTATTCGACTTCCCACTCCTATGCTTTAAAAAAAGGTATAAATTTGCAAAAACTCTACCCATTTCATATGCCTTTGATTTACTTTTCCTTGACTATTCAGATATTGTAATGCTTGATGATCAGTAAACAGAACAAATTCCTTCGGTAACAAATAATGTCTCCATTTCTTTAATGCTTGAACTATTGCATAAAATGCCTGATCATATACATAGTACTTTCTCTTTGCATCATTTAACTTTTCACTGAAATAGGCAATGGGCTTACCTTCTTGGCTCATCACTGCTCCAATGGCGCAACCAATGGCATCACAATCCACCTGAAACACCTTATTGAAATCCAGGAGGGCTAAAACTGGTTGCTCAGTCACCTTCTGCTTCAACAGATCAAAACTCTTCGCTGCTCCAGTGCTCTACTTGAACTCTTTTCTATCCCTTCTCATTGTTTCAGTTAGGGGTGCACAAATATTACTGAAGTTTCTAATGAACTTTCTGTAAAAACTGGCCAAACCATGGAAAGATCTCACCTCAATAGCAGTTCTTGGGGTAGGCCATTCTAGAATAGCCTTCACCTTCTCTGGATCCATCTTGAGACCTTTTGCTGAGACAACAAACCCCAAGTACACTAACTCCTTCACAAAACTACACTTCTTCAGATTAATCAACAATTTCTCTTCTCTCAACTTCTCAAAAGCTCTACGAATATGCATTAAATTCTCATCCAAAGTCTTACTGAAAATCAAAATATCATCTAGATATACAATAACAAAACTTCCCAGAAACTCTTTCAGTACCTCGTTCATGAGCCGCATGAATGTGCTCGGTGCATTGGTTAGCCCAAAGGGCATGAATAACCACTCGTACAAGCCCTCCTTGGTCTTGAAGGTAGTATTCCACTCATCACCCTCTCAAATTCAGATATGGTGATATCCACTTTTCAAATCTATCTTTGTGAAGTACTGAGCTCCACTTAAACAGTCCATCAGGTCATCCATCCTTGGTAGGGAAAATCTATACTTGATAGTTATCTTGTTGATGGCCCAGGAGTCTATACACATCCTCCACTCCCCATCCTTCTTTGGTGCTAGTACTGCAGGTACTGCACATGGGCTTAGACTCTCTCAAATCAAACCCTTTCTCAATAACTCTTGAACTTGTCTGTTCAATTCCTCATTTTCTACAGGAGTCATTCTATGAGCCACCTTATTTGGTAAATTGGCTCCAGGGATCAAGTCAATCTGATGACCGATCTTCCTCATTGGTGGTAAACCCTCAGGTACGTTATCAAAAATAATCTCCTGAAACTCATCCAATAGTCCAGAAACTTCTATTGGCACTTTCTCACTATCTTCCTTTTCCATTCTAGGAATCAATGCATAACACATACGCTCATGCTTCATGCCTTCTAAAAATTTCCTTCCATCGACAAAACAAATTCTAGCATTACTACATACCTTTTCTTCATCCTTCTTCAGGGGTTTCAACTTATGGCGGACTCCATCCTTCATCAGGGAATAAGTGTTTGCATGGCCATCATGTACAACACGCCTATCGAGCTGCCACGGCCTCCCCAACAACATGTGACATGCATCCATGGGGATGATATCACAGAGTACCTCATCATGATAGCTTCCGATCTTGAACTTCACTAGGCACTGCTCATTGACCAGAACTTTGTGGTCTTTCTGCAGCCAAGCAATCTGATATGGATGTGGGTGCCTTTCCCTTTTTAGCTTCAACTTTGTAACCATCTCTTCTGACACCAGATTATTGGTGCTCCCACTATCAATAATGACATCACAACATTTTTCTTCACACTTGCACCTTGTGCGGAATAGATTCTTCCTCTGTTTTGACTCCTTCTCTTCAGTCACCAGGGCTCTTCTAACCACTAGGGATTCTCCCCTTTCCCCATCATCTAAATGCTCAGATTGAGCCTCCTCATCTGCATGTGCAACCCTTCCACGACCTTCCGGCCTTTTGTGTGTCCTTCCTTGGTGTTGTGGACATTCATAGGCTCGATGCCCTTCTTCACCACAATGGAAACAAGTTCCTCTGAAACCACCTCTTCCGGGTCCTGGCCTAGATCTTACTCGTCCTCTACCTCTTAGATCACCACTGTTTTGATCACGAGGGCGGTAGAAGTTATCATTCTTCTAGCTTTGACTACTACCCACATCTTCATTTCTCCTTTCGTCCTCATTTCGGCTTCCAGAAGATCTTCCACTACCCCTTCCACTTTGACCTCCTTGTCCTTTTTGCTTGCTGTCAAATCTTTTGTTCAACTTCTCCTCAACTTTAAGAGAAAATTGGTATGCATCCTCAATGGTGGTCATTCTGACCAGGCTTAGCTCCTCTTGAATGCTCTATCATAACCCATTAAGAAACGGGCTACCTTCTCCTTGTTGGCCTCTGCATGGCCCGTTCTGATGATCATCTTGTGAAAATATTTTGTTTATTCTTTCACAGATCTACTTCCTTGCTTCAACCCTTGAAATTTCTTCAACAAATCTAACTCATAGTCCACTGGTATGAACTGCTTCTTTAGTTTCTCCACCATGCGATCCCAACTATTGATCTTTCCTTTTCCTCTTCGATTTCTCTCCAACTGGACCTCTTTCCACCAAATATTGGCATGGCCCTTCAGCTTCATTTTTGCAAACTTAACCAGATCTAGGTCCTCTATTTCATACTCAAAATACTCTTCTAGCTCGTTGATCCAGTTGATCAACTCTTTTGGGTTCAGACTTCTGAAATAATTGGGAACTTCTATTCTGGGTTTTTTTTTCTGATCTTCGAAATGGCCCTTATCAGCCGCATTTGATCTTGATCAATTGATTCTTCTTCCTCTTCTTCATTCTCGCTTTCTCCTCTCCTTCCTGGGTTCAACCCTCTTCTCATCTATTCCTGCAATGCATCAATTTGTCTTTGGAGGGCTCTAAAACCCTCGGCCCCCAATGGATCTCTTCCACCAACATTTCTGCCACGCCTACCAAGAATCACTCTTGGAGGAATCTTGAAGATCTTGAACCCACAACCATGGTCCTGGTGCGAACTGCCTCATGATCGGCGATCTGTCCACACACTCAAGAAAACCTGCTCTGATACCACCTGACGAGGGAGCAAACCCGAGACACAAAAAATGATGCAAATAACCAGAGAACTTTTATTTTTATTTAGAATGGAACTTCTTCCATGCAGGGGATCCCAAATCCTTGAGCTCTACGATACATGCAAACTACAAAAGTTCATAAATTACAGAAATCATAGAAGTTACCCTTTTTGCAGCATGCAAACTCTTTTCCCCAAAAAGCTATCAAAAAATTAGAAACTAGCCCATAAATAGCCCCTTTTCGGTTTGGAGCCAAAAACAACATTTGAGATAAGAGTTTTGGTGGTTCGGTGCCAAACATTTCAATTTGAAATTCAAACATTGAGTCCTAATTTGAAAATTGGCAATTTTCCAAAAATCGGCTAGCTTCCAGAAGCCATAACTTTTGATCCGGGACTCCGTTTTTTGAACCGTTTGCACCGTCAGAAAGGTCTCAGAGTGAAGAATGCACTAAAAACTTGCTATGCTAGTTCCAATGATTTCTAGGCCCGTACGGGACTATTTAGTGCCTCAAACTGGACTCAAAAGGTTTTTTCAGGGCATAAAATAGAAATTGGAACTTGAATAACTTTCAAACCATGAATGATCTTGACCTGATTATTTCACCAAAGTGCTTATTTTTCCATCATGAACCTTCCCATAAATTTTTGTCTTCCCACGCCTTCAAATTCACACCTACTAAAAATAGCAGTTGAGCAGAAAAAGCAAAAAAGCAGTTCTGAAAGTTGGGAACTCTTATTCAACGAAAAGGGTATCCAAAAGTGAAAAAACATCTACAAAAAGCAAACAAAAGGAAAATAAATGGAAAGCATATTTTTGGGTGATGCAAGATTGTCCTCACACCACTGGATGCTCCTACATCAAATTACAAAAGATTTGTCAATTGAGATTTTTTTTTTCTCATAAAAAGAAAAAAATTGCCAATAAAATTAATATTTTTTGAGAAGTATACAAGATTCGCTAGGTTTATACACCTTCTCCAAGGGAGGGGGGTTCTTAAAGTTATCCCTGGTGTGAAAAATATCATGTTGTCAACTGACTACTCTACCTATGATGCTGATGGGGCTTTAGTAGGTATTGTTGCTCTCTAAAATCCCCTTAGGTTCAAACACTCCAAAGGTACTTTCTCTAAAACCTGCCTTGTTTGAATTCTTCAGTGACATGGAATGTTATCAATATCTATGCTCTTAATTCTATACCAAGTGGAAGAGTACCTCTTTGGAATAATATTTCCTCTTTAATGAAAAGTCAAAGTGGAGGTACTGTTAGATTTTGGGGGGATTTCAATATTCCCCTTTACCCCTCAAAAAATCTTGGAGGTTTTGTTGAATTTTCTGATAATATGTTGGATCTAGTGGATTTCCTTTCTGCAAATGGAATGCTTAACATTGAAATTTAGGGGTCCTTATCCACCTAGTCTAATAGGTAACATTACAATAATCATATACATGTTAAACTAGATAGGTTTTTGATATCTAACAATTGGAATATTTTTGACAAGCTAAACCTCTTTATCCATCCTAGAATTGGCTCAGACCATAATGCTATACTTTTGGATTGGGAAGATACTATTGTTAAAGGGCCCTTCCCTTTCAAATATGAAATGATGTAGGCTTCACAGCCTGACTTCAAAGATCTAATCCAAAGGTGTTGGAATCAGTTGTGTTCAGGGACACCTATGTTTCGTCTGGATCAAAAGCTACTATATGTTAAGGAGAAGGTCAAGAGATGGAAGAAAATTTTGTTTTGGATTATTTTTCAACAAAAGGAAATTACATTATCTAGGCTATGAATCGTTAAGGAAAAAATGGAAGAAGGAGATAAGAAAGAAGAGACCCCAGTCAAAGAAAAGGACTTAAGAATGAAATGGATCAAGCTCTCAAAAAGAGAGGATTTTTTTTGGAAACATAAATCAAGAGTTCAAGGTCTTGTGGCTGTGGAAGACTTGCATCTTGAATAGCTAGATGTGAAAACAACATTTCTCCATGGGGATTTGGAAGAGGAAATATACATGTAGCAACCATAGGGATATGAGGTCAAGGGTAAGGAGGAATTTTTGTGCAGGTTAAAGAAGAGTTTGTATGGCCTAAAGCAAGCACCTCAACAATGGTATTTGAAATTTAATATTTTTATGACTGAATAAGGTTACAAAAGATGTCATTATGATTATTGTGTTTATTTTAAGAAATTGGATAATGGTAACTATATTATCCTATTTCTTTATGTTGATGACATGCTTGTTGCCGGGTCTAACATGCAACATATTAATGAACTTAAGAAAAAAACAGCAAATTCATTTTCTATGAAGGATTTGGGTGCATGAAAAAAATCCTTGGTATGAGAATCACATGGGACAAGATAATTTTTTTTTTTTTTGGTCTCAAAATGAGTATGTAGAGGTGTTGAAAAGGTTTAAAATGCAAAATGAAAAAGTAGTTAGTACACCTTTGCCTAGTAATTTTCCTTGTTGACTAAGGAGATGTGTCCAAAGACACAAGAGGAGGAAGATAAAATATCTAAGATACCATATGCATCAGTAGTTGGTAACTTGATGTATGTAATGGTATGCACAAGGCCAGATATTGCACATGCAGTGGGAGTTGTGAGCAGGTATATGAGCAATCAAAAAATGGAACATTGGAATGCAGTAAAATGGATTCTCCAATATTTAAGAGGTACTACTTCAAAGAAACTATGTTTTGGAGGAACAAATTTTGCTCTAAAAGGATATGTTGACTCTGATCTGGAGGGTGATATTGATAGCAGGAGGAGTACTACAAGGTATTTTTTTATTGTAGGAGGTACTACAGTCAGTTAGATATGAAGGTTGCAAAAGGTTGTTGCGCTTTCAACTACTGAAGCTAAGTATGTTGCTGCTACAAAAGCTATCAAGGAGATGATTTGGTTACAACATTTTTTGGAGGAATTGGCACAACGACAAGAAGATAACCCTTTGTACACTGATAGATAGAGTGCCATTCATCTTGCTAAGAATTCAACTCTACATTCAAAAACTAAGCATATACAACTCA
Source organism: Sequoia sempervirens (assembly GCA_007258455.2). Classification (NCBI taxonomy): domain Eukaryota; kingdom Viridiplantae; phylum Streptophyta; class Pinopsida; order Cupressales; family Cupressaceae; genus Sequoia; species Sequoia sempervirens. The sequence goes on along the minus strand of VDFB02379711.1, from coordinate 175,443,591 downwards.
GATACCACTCCATCTGGTCAGTTTTGGAGGATGGACAGTTGAAGCTGAAGAAAATTCACACAAGTGAGAATCCTATAGATATGTTCACAAAGGTAGTTACAATGGAGAAACTGATTTTCTCATCAATTTTTTGGCCTTCATGATTGATAATGGTGGACATAAGAAATAATATTAAGACACACTTAACTAAGATACACTTCGAGAAATGTGAAAGAGCATGTAAAAATAGGGTTTTAGGACCTAGTGAGGACCCATTCTCCATGTGGCGAATGGGTCCTAGGTCACTAACCTAGGACACACCTTCAAAAATTAAGTGTTGTGTAATTGCATTTATGAATGTCGGGTTTTATCCCTCACAATTTGCATTTAATTAGGCTTGGATTTGAATTAAAGGGGCCAATTAAGGAAAATTGACCTCAATTAATTAATAAAGCCCTAGATAAGTGTGAAAGTGTAAAGGTACACCTTACAACACCCTAAATAAGGCACAATTTAGTCTGTTTAGTTTAAAAGGGCCCTAAACTTAATGTGAATGTGTAAAACACATAACAACACTAAATCAAGCCACAATTAAAGCTCATTTTAATATTAATTATTCCCAACTTAAATGTGAAAAAAGGATACTTTTCTGATACTACATTATCAAAATTTGGTTAGTTTTCACGAAGTGAAAACTCCCTGTAGCCATCCTGATAAATCTGAATCTGTGCCTCAAACCAACTATTAACCATTCAAGAAATAGAATAAGAGCTTTTTACAACTTAATCCCCCTCAACCAACTCAACATGTTGACACACAAGTGGCTGCTATAAAGATGAAAAATCCATACACATTTGGAGAGAGAAATAGACAATTGACCCCTCTACTTGATACCCTTCATAACACCATGTTGCAACTCTTAAACAAGAACTTAATTTCCTTACCTCCTATTAGAGCTCCCGATTCTACTAGACCTTTACATCCAAACTATAGAAAAAATGCCTTTTTCCACTTTCACTGACAAAGGACATGATACAAAACATTGTTTAAGTATCTTAAATATATTGTGCAAGACCTCATTGATTCTAATCATATTCAAATTGGTGGTGTTAATGATCAAGGTAATAAGTCTATAGCCCCTCTTAACCAAAATTTGCAAATATTTACTAATCCTATGCCAAATCATAACATCTCCTTTGTTAAAGCTAGTGAAACAAAGAATGATGTGATGAATGTTGAAACGAGTGATGATAACATGAAAGACATGGAAAATATGATTGGACTCATTAAAGTTCAACCTCGTAAGGGCCTAACCAAAATTCCCCTTGACATTGATTTCTCACAAAATGACATACTTAAACATGCGCCCGATGGCCCTCTTTATATAGCTGAAAGAATCAATGAAAAGCCTACTAATGGGATATTAATTGTTCATGTGTGTGTAGAGAATGTGATCACTGAAGAATTATTATTTGTACATGAGCTTTAACAAGATACTTATGAACAATTGAAAGCATGGATCAAAACACATAATGGTTTTACTTTCCCTACGATAGGTTTGATAACTCTTCCTTTAAAAGTTGGACCAAAAAAATTATCTCATTTTCCATCATCCCGTCGTCAGACCAATTTTGTGGGAAGTTAGGCTATCCATGGCTTAGCTCCATGAAAGTCATCTCGTCGGTAGTACATAAATGCTAAAAGTTTCCATTTGGTAATGAGATCTTTACTATGCACCATAGTGGCTTTAATCCTGTGTCTTTGCATGGGAATTTCTCATTGGATTTCTTTTGGCCTGAACCTATGGAACCTATTAGGCCTCATGAGGACTTCTTTTTCAAATCCTATCAAAATTTTAAAGAAAAATGCATAGAAGAGTTATCCCTTAGTAATATGCCTCAACCCATGATTGAGCCTCCTATCCTTGATGAAACCATGATTCAACGTAAATCCCTTCCAAGTAACCAAGACCAAACCATGACAAATCCTTCACCTATTTCATATAATAGACCATGAGATAACCAAGTCCCATTTTTCCTCCTAAAATAAAACAAGTTTACAAAGCTAATGAGAAAGCGGTTGAACAACCTCCCATGGTTCCTTCCATTCCTCCCTTAAGGTAAGAAAAGAAACCTATGGTTGATAAACCCACTCCTACACAATTGCCACTTGAAAACCGAATGAAAAGAAACTGAAATGTTAGAGAGTGTAGGCGTAGATGCTGTGCTATTGCTCATTTGTTACAAGCAAAAGAATAAAATAATAACATAGAAAGCCAAAATCCAAACTTGCCACAAGAAATGCATGGTGATTCTCCACCTTAACCGTAACAAGAATATCCTATATCTCAACGTTGAAACAAGAACCTTCTATGGATATTATCATTAGACCTTAGAACTGTTATGATAAACTTGGATGATGAAAATGAAACCACTAAAATTGATGAGCAAGTACATAAAGAGTTAAATTTATTATTTTCCTCTTCCATGAGCTTAACCACGTATTGAACTTGGTGATTTTCCTAGTTTGGCATTTGATGTTGTCCCTTTGGCTAGTTGTCCGCCTTCCACATATGATCAACAAGATTAGGATGTGGATGACTTGCTATTCAAGATCCATTCATCATGTCAAAGTCTTCTTGCATCATGCATGTCTGTGGAGCTAACATTATGATGTGGGTTTCAAGATTCAAGTCAAGCATTCGAAGCATTATCTCAAGTATCAAGATCCACATCCATTGAAGCCATTTCATGTAAATTGCAAACCTTCCAAGATTTCCATTACCAAGGTTTATTCAAGGATTTGTTGAGTGGTAACATAGAATTGTTCATTGTTCATTCCCTCTTTCATGCTTTATTTCATTTCAAGGTTTGATTACCAAAACAAGGTTTGACTAAGGAAAACCCCCATTCACGAAAAAACAAACAATTTTTCTCTCTCGTGTGTGTGTTGCATATTTAGGTTGAAGAAGGATTGAAGAACTCTTGAAGAGAAAGATTGGAAAAGTTACCAAAGATGAAAAAGTTGTCAAATCACATAATCTAATTGACATACTTGATTTTCAATATTTTGACATTGAAACCTAGAAAAATCAGAAGCTATAGATTAGTATCAGAGGCTCCCGAAAGTTGTTAAAAAACCTTGACAAAAGACCCATTTGCCCATGGGCGAATGAGTCCCTGATAGCCTCTTGAAAGTGAGTTTTGGTGACTTGTAAACACCTTTCTTCTAGGACCTAGGTATTGGTGGCATAACACAACTTTACTTTATAGTATTATTAAAACACACAAGTTGTTAGCTAAAAATAGTATTATTAAAACCATGACATGCAAGATTTAACTTTGTTGAGGAGCTCCCTTCTAGGATACCGGTTTGGGCTCATCTCCCTCATTTACCTCTAGAATGTTGGAGAAGTGATATATTGCAGACGATTTCCCTTTTGCTTGGAAAGCCTATAGATCCTTCTAAACAAATAATGAATAAGAGGGTTGTTTCTTTTTCTCATGTGTTTGTTTAAATTGACTTGAATAATCCGCTACCGAACTCGGTAGATTTTAGTATTGGATCATCTTCTTGGACCCAATAGTTTGACTATGAGGCGTTACCTTTCAATTGTCAATCATGCCATGAATATGGTCACCTTCAACGAGATTGTCCCCATGCTATTCAAGCTTTTTGTGTGGGTAATGTTCCTTCTCTTTCTACCTCAAAAATGGACAAGGGTAATGCTCCCATGCAAGGGTTTGTGGCAGATAAGGAGGGTTATGTTCTAGTTAAGCCTCATAATAGAGGTAGAGGTCAAAAGAAAAACCTCAAGGATAGGCAGGATGAGGAGACCTTTGATAGGTTTGATGCTTTAGGAAGAGGGAGTTCCCCTAGCCGTTCAGGAGACAGATGGTTCCTTAGTGGAGAAGTATATTGGTAATCAATTGATTGTAATTTCTAGCCCTGCTCATTGTAATTTTTTGCATTTCCCTATGCATTTTATTGATGTGTTTGAAATATATGGGAAAACATGGATTTGTAAAATCCACCTCCTATGTACAAACTTACTTTATTATATATATAAATATATGGGTTTTTTTCCTTTGCTTTAAAAAAAATAAAATTCTAGCCCTGCTCAGTTTGGGGAGTAGGAGGATTAGATGGACACAGATCTTCCTCCCTTGGATCCAGTTCAAGGACATGATAGTTTGTTGCTAGAGGATATTGGGGGTTTTGTTGTCATCGGTTTTGGACACACTGTCAAGAAGGGTGCTGCTAACTTAGGAAAAAATAAGCCATCTTCTCCTGCTTTGGGCTTGCAGCAAAAGCCCCCCAAAAAGGGGCTCCCAAGAAGCCTCTTAAGGCTAGTAGTAAGGACCAAGAAAATGTAAAGTTAATTGGTGAGACGTTGGTGGAGTTTGGATTAGTGAGGACCATTGATTCTCATTTCTCCCAACCTCAATGATGATTGTGCTATCTTGGAATGTAAGGGGTATGAATAACATCCCTATACAAAAGGCTATTCATGAGTTGATTCGTGTTCACTCTTCGAATTTGGTTTTCCTTTAGGAGACTAAGTTATTGGTTGAAAGTATGCTGAATGTTGCTTCAAAGATCTAGGGTAGAGGGCAGTGCTAGTGTGTGGGAGCACTTGGTAGCTCTAGTGGGGTTTCCTATTTATGGGATCCATGTAGAGTTAGTCTGATTTGGTGGCTCGCTACAGGTTTTCTATTTCTCTTGTTGCTTCATGTCTAGAATCTGGAGAGAGAATTCTTCTTTCTAACATATATGCTCCTATTGATCTTCTTGGTAAGACCCAGTTGCAGACTCATGTTAGATATGTGTACTCTTTAGATCCTTTTCTTCCTTTGAATTTGGGAGGGGACTTCAATGCTATCTTCTCACTTGAGGAGAAAAGGGGTGGTAGTGTTTTTCTGGACCCCTCCTCAGATCTCTTAAGGGATAATGAACTACTCTTTTGAACTTGGTTGACATCAAACCCTCTAATGGCGTGTTTACTTGGAACAACAAGAGAAATGAGGATGATGCTATCTATGAAAGGTTGGACAAATTTTTGGTGTCCAGAATTTGGGTTGGTGATAGGTGGACAACTAATTCTAAGATTTTGGATTGGCGAGGATCGGATCATTGGCTGACCAAATTCTCAGTAGGCTTCTCTCGTTATTCCAAAAAGTAATCTTTTAGATTTCAACTTATGTGGCTTAGAGATGCGTCTCTTCATGATCTTGTACTTGACTGGTGGCATCTTGGAAAATTGACTCACGGAAATGCTATGTACTCCTTAAACAAGAGGCTTCAATATGTTAAATATATGTTAAAGCATTGAAATAGGCACCATTTTGGTAATCTCTTCTAGGCTAAAAGGGAAGATCAAGCTCACTTGGATGCCATTACTTGACAAATTCAGGACCACGACATTACTGAGGATATTGGTATACTTGAAGTCACAATAGTGAAGGAGGTTGAGGATTGGGAGTTGAGGGAGGAAATTTTATGGAAGCAAAAGTCCCGCATTGATTGGCTCCAGGAAGGTGATAGGAACACTTCCTTTTTTCACAATTTTGTTAAGGATAAAAGATAGGGTAATATTATCTCTTCGATCAAGTCTATAAACGGGGCTCTTCTTTCTTCTTTTTTTGAGATTTTGAAAGAGTCTATTAGATTCTTTTTGCTTTGTTTTCTGAGGATCCCCCTCCTGCTAATGATGATGAAGCCTTAATTTTGGCCTGTATCCCACCTCTGGTGACCATCAAAATGAATGACTCTTTAGTCAAACCTATCTCCTTGAAGGAAATGGAGGATATTATGTTTCAGATGAAAAAAGGAAAAGCTCCTGGGCCAGCTGGGTTCCTAGTTGAATTCTTTTAGGAGTTCTGGGAGATTATTAAGTTGGACCTTCTCGAGGTGTTACAAGAATCTCAAAAGAATAAGCAAATGCTGAGGGCTATGAATGCAAATTTTCTTACTCTTATCCCAAAAGGGACGAAGCTGATTCTTTAGATCTTTAGACCAATTTCCATTTGTAATGTGGTGTACAAGATAATTAAAAAGCTGATTGTGGAGCATCTTAAGCCATGGTTAAAAGCAAGTTAATATCTGAAGAGCAGGGTGGTTTTGTTGCTGGCAGGAAGATTCTTGACGAAGTTGTTATTGTAGCTGAAACTATTCACTCTATGGCCTCCTCCACAAAGAAGGCCATGTTCATCAACTTGGACATGGCCAAAGCTTATGATAGGGTTAAATGGGCCTTTTTATGCAAGATTTTGAGAGCTTTTGGGTTTGACAACACCTAGATTGAGTGGGTTATGAGTTGTGTCATTTATTCTTCCTTCTCTGTGTTGGTCAATGGTGAGCCTACGTAGCTTTTTGGAGCTTCTAGGGGCCTTAGGTAAGGTGATATTTTATCTCCCTACTTATTTATTTTAATGGTTGAGGGATTAGGGAGTTTTATTAAATATCGTGTGGAGTTGGGTCTCATCTAGGGTTGGAGGTGGGGAAATAATCTTCCCCCCAATCCCATCTTCAGTTTGTGGATGATACTAATATGATGGGCATTGATAGAGTTGAATAAACTGTTAACTTGAGGAAGATCCTGGATTGTTATTTGGCTGCTTCAGGACATAGTATCAATGAAGGGAAGTCCTTCATTTACTTCTTTAATAATTTGAAGCTTATTTAAAGAAAAATTGCTAGAGTCCTCAAATTTTAGACTGGCTTACTTCCTTTTGTTTATCTTGGTATTCCTCTTGTTTTCCATTTTCTCTCCAGGTTATTTTGGTAGGATGTTATTGATAAGTTTCACAAAAATTTTAGTCACTAGACTTGCAGGTGGCTCTCTATTGCAGGGAGAGTCTCTTTTGAAGTTAGTGGTCTAGGATCTTCCTTTGTATAGGTGCTTTATGTTGTATGCCCCTTCTTGCTTTATCAAAGAATTTGAGAGTCTCTCCCATTATTCTCTTTGGTTTGGTAACCTCCTCTGTAGGAAATAAAGCTTGGTTAAGTGGGATACTACTTGCAAGCCAAAGCAGGAAGGTGAGCTTGGGTTGCGTCAAGCTATCTGAATGGACAAGCTTTGGTTGTTGAACTGTACCAAAGATGGTTCTCTCAACAACATCAGTTATGGGCTAAAATCCTTCAAAATATCTTGGGGGTGTGGAGAGTGTTGATGTTCCTATATTCAACCTTGTGGAGAAGGGTTCTATGATTTGGGGCACCCTTAAAAGAGGTGCCAATTTGGTCAAACAATATTTGTTTTGGATCTGTAGTAGTGGCTCAGAAGCTCCTTTTCAGTTTGATTCTTGGGACGATCATCCTCTTATCATGTCAACTCACCCTCATCTACAAAATTTGTGTGATCATTTTCTTGATGTTGATTGGAATAGAGTGGTTGACTTCAAAGCCCCTCTAGTTCTTGATTAGGCTATTTTGTATAGGTGGAAGGACCTGCTAGAGTGGCATCTTGGGGGATTATTGGAGGATCGTTAGGAGCTAGCCATTATTCTCGTTGGTAAGGTTTGCAACTCTCTTCTAGGGAGGGATGCTCTAGTCTGGGGCCATGACTTGAAAGGAAAATTCTCAGTTTCCTTTGGCTATCAGGTACTGAAAAAGCAAGTTTTTAGATGTGTGGGGGTCCCTTGGTGGAAATAGGTGTGGAATAAATTCTCTTGGCCTAAGTGAAAATTATTTTCTTGGCTTGTGGTTCCAAAAATATGCCTCACCTAAGAGAATATTTGGAAGAGGGGATTTCAGGGTCCTTCTATGTGTGTCATGTGCACTAGTAATGAAGAGTGTACTTTTCATCTCTTTTTTCAATGTCCTTTTGCTAGAATGATTTGGCACTTATGGTGGGGATTTTAGAACCTGCCGTGTAGGAATACCTCTTCTTTGGATGAATTTTGGAATGGGATGGGGAATTCTCAAGCTAAGACTTCTTTCCTTCAAACTGATCAGAAAATTGGCCCTAATTTGATTATTTGGCATATCTGGTTGGAACACAAATGCAAGATATTTTTGGATAAAAAGATTTTAGTAGGAAAACTATAGATGAGAATCTTAGGGGTTATCCAAGAGACTTTGAAAACTAAGTATGATTTGTTTGTTCTCTTGGAGCTTGGAGACTTAGGTGTGGTCCGAAGTTTGGGGCTTCCTGTTGGTGATATGAGTGGTCACTTTCTTGGGCAACATTAGTATGGTAGAGAGAAGATTTAGAGAGGTGGTCATTGGAACCCCCCTCCTCTTGGTGGGTTGAAAATTAACATTGATTGGTCTTCCAAAGGCAATATCATGTATGCTAGGGTTGGACGTATTAGTAGGGATTGCTCAGGGGTGGCGAAGTTTTTCTTTTCAATTTATAAAGGTGAACAAACAAAAAAATTTATGGAGGCATTATCTATTATTTTTGTGCTGAAACAAGCTCATTCCCTTGGTTGGAGAAGGATTATTTGTGATTCAGATTCCCAGGTGGTGATTGATATGTTGAATATGTGTCAATTAAAGGATGTGAATTGATAGCTGGCTATAGCGGTTAAGCAAATTAATTTTTTGGGTGAGACATTAGATCTATCACCTTTTGTCATATCCCATGGGAATGGAATAAGGTGGCTCATGGCTTGGCTAGATGGGCGTCTGACCATATGGGGACTTAGAATGTAGATGATTGGGGAAGCCTTTCAGAGGATCTTTCCTAGGTTCTTTAAGAACTTGTTATGAAAGATATGAGATATTTCTTGATTACTATGGTTTGGGTTCTTGAACCCTAGTGGGTTTGTTGTACTCTTTGGCTTTGTACTAATTTTATGTCTCAATAAAATTTTTAGCCCTTTTTATTACAAAAAAAACATCAATTAATTAATTAGGCACCCTTTTATTTTATTCACTTAAGATAAACTTCAGAGTGTTTCTTTCTATATTTAGGTCATGTTGTCTCATAGCATACGATGAGGACACTTTCCATGATCTAATCTAATCCTTACCTAGGTTTTTTTTATAAGAATTCTTTATTCATTATTATAATTATCTAATCTAATTGTTTTCATTTAGATTAATTAACACATAAGCCATCATGATTTTCTAGATCAAATCTCTTTTCAAGGTGTTAGGTGTTTTGGTTGTAAGTGATTTCTGGGAGCTATGGGGTTCACTATCAACTCCAACATAAGCTATTCAAGAGTATTAGATAACACAATTTCACTCAAAAAATTTAAAATCTTAAATTGTTCAATTTTACTTTCATAAAGTTTGAGAAGAACATATATTTTGATTTGAACATCATTCCTATTTGAAAACACCATATGATTATAAATGGAAATCAATGTGTGTGAAACATCACATAATAGGTTACTCAATGTAGACATAATCACACCACAGACTTGAATAATTCATGATGATCAAACACATCATCATAGTATATTTCTAATATAAAAATCAACACATTAATGGTTGGAGGTAACTTTACATATGGTCAAATATTTGACATTATTTCTTATCCTTATTTTACCTTATATATGTTTTGCACAATTTAATTTTCCTTATTTAACCTTTTATATGTTTGTTATTCTTTGATTATCCTCATTTTACCTTCTCTATGTTTGAAATGATTTACTTGTCCCCATTTCACCTTAGACTACATGTTCCTCATGTTTTACTTATCCTCATTTCACCTTTATATGTTTGACATGATAGAAAATCTTGCAAGATAACATTTTGGAGCAAATTGAAAATTTCCCCATATATTTTGCTAATGTTCCTATGGGGTCCAAACTCTTCAAGAGCATGAAACAAAGATAAATTCAGTCATAAATATTTATGTATTATATTTATCACGCTAAATTTCATAAATTTTGGGAGCAACATATTATTGGCATGTGTTTCAATGAACCATTTTGAATGGAATGAATTATTCACTGTTAAAAGAGAATAGTTGTTGGGAAAAAGGGTGTTGTACACCTTGCACATGAAAATAAAAAATATTTTAATTATATAAAATATGTGGTGCATCTTTAGAGATGTGTTCAACCACATTAGATATTTACTTGGGTCCACTTGTAAAGTTATATTATAACATTGGTTAGATATTTTATGTGTGGGTTGCACACATGTTGAAAACATATTTAATATTGGGAAAAAGAGTAAAAAATATAAATTTTGGGGTCCATGTCTTTGTGTTCTCATGGTTTTGATATATATGTTTTAGCTAATACCACTTAGTGGTTTTGTGTGAGGTTAAATCTTTAAAACCAAGCACATGTTTAATATTTGGGTTGGTTGTCATTTGTATCAATTGAAGTCTCTTTTAGAGTGTATATGTGAAGCATGGCATGCAATGTGTCATTGCATAATTACCCATTATACTTGGAAATATGGAGGATGTAATGGAGGAGCTTGATATTTTATAATTATTCTATAAGTTTTTATAATAAGTAATAAATTGAGTTTGGGTGGTTTTAGAGAATTGGTTTTCCCAAGGTATATGTTATGTCATTTTGATAGTATATTTATATATTATTTGAACTATGGTGGATTTAGAGTAATTGTTTGAATATTTCTCTCATATAATTATGTGGAAATTTTTATATTTATACAATCTTCCTTTCAAGAAGTATTAGAGCATGGTTACTAGGTTATGAGAGAAAATAATTCATGGTTGTAACCCTTGGTATGAGTAGATTATTATGCATAGTTAAATCTATGGTCTTATAGGAAAATAATGAAGGCATTTTCAAGGTAACATGTGTTTGTAGACTGGGTTGTTGTAGATATAGGGTTTGATGAAGATTTGACGAGTCAGACTTATATTAGATATATTTATATGTGGTTTTGGAGGTGTTTTTTTGGAGATGTCTTAAGAAAACCTCACTGTTGAGTCTAAAAGCCTCAAAAACCTATGGATACATATAAAACATGATATATTTTCCAGGTTAAATAAAATTTAGGATTTTTAAAAGTTTGAGAAAATCTTCATTAATAAAAAATGTATAGTTGTATAGTTAGTGGTGCAAATAGGTGTCAATAATAGATAATATTATCAAATCTAGTTTATGTAGTGGTCCCATGAAAAAGTCACCAAAACAATTAGATTTTTTTTTTATAAATTTACATAATATTTTATTAAAAAAGTAAAAGTGTACTACCGAGTTATGAAGCCATTTGAGCCACGCACTAGGGTTGCAACGACTCTGTTCACAGAGAGCCGCAAAAATGTTATTGGGGGCCTAGCCCAGTCAGAAAATTGCTTCCCAGGGGTAAGAGATGGTGGAGGGGGCTACGGAGTGGAGGTGTTTTCTAGGGAGGAGGTAGGGAATTGACGGGGCGAGAATGGGAAAGCATATGGGATGCCTAAGCACCAAGTGACAGGGAATACAAATGCAGAGGCAAAGGCGCACGGGGTGACTCAACATCAAGCAACATGGGAGATTTTTGCAGAGGTAAAGTCATAGAAACCCACGATTTCTCTACAGGAAGAGATAGAAAATGAAGTTTTTCATAATGTTCAAGTTTTTTCGAATTTAGGAGTGATTGGAAGGTTCAGGGGTTTTTGGCCCAACTTAAGTGGTTTAAATAATTGGATTGCTGAACACTGGGAACCCATAGTAGATGGCTGTATCCAAATCTATCCTACTGCCAGAGGTTTTTTCACAGTAGTGTTTGAATCAATGGCTGGTAGAAACAAAATTTTGTGTGATTTCTTCTGGAGCTGGGAGGAGAAATATGCTCTTTCCTTGAAGCCTTGGCATCAGGCTTTTAATCCTGCAACAAAGATTTTTGATAAAGTCCCTCTGTGGGTAAGACTCCCAAACTTGCCTCTCCATTTTTGGTTTGAGTCTTGTTTGGAGGCCATTGGAAAATCTTTAGGAGAATTTTTGATGATTGATGAGGGCTCTTCAAATCTTTTGCACTCCACGTATGCCCGGATTTTGGTGGAGATGGAAGTATCAAAGTCACTTCCTGAAGAGATCTCAATTGAAACTTCCAAAGGATGTTGGGTACAACCATTGGACTATGAAGGGGTACCTTTCCATTGCAGGAGGTGTTTCCAAACTGGCCATATAGCTGCGAACTATGCAAAACCCAAATGGGCCAAACCAACTACTTGGTGGAAGGATGCCTCAAGGAAGCATTATGCTGTTGAAAAGTAGGACAATAGTGTGAAACAACAAGATAAGGTGACTCCGAAGGTTGTGGGAAAATCTATTCTACCACAGTCAAATAGAGGAATAGATCTGGAGGGGGGATCAAGTTTGGTTGAGATGCCTAGCTTGAAAGATGTTGTTGAAGGAAAAACGTGTGAAGGAAAAGCAACGGTAACTCATCATGGAGCTAAAACCTCAGAATGTAGGGAGAAATCAGGCTCTTTGAAGAGGAAAGAAAAAGGGGTTAGTAGTGGAGAGGAGGAAGGGAAAAATGTGCAACCAGTGGAAGACAATGCATGGAAGCGACATGAAGTTTCAGAAGATAGGTAGATCAAAGTGGCTGAAATGATGAATGATGAGTTTGCAATGAAGGGAAGGGGCTAGCAGAAGGTGGCTGCAAGGGTGGAGGATGGTTGGCAAACTGTCAAGGGGAGAAAAGTCAGCAAAAGGAAAAGATTTTCTATGCTACTTCGGTCTCAGACCAAAGAAAGGCCAAGTGGTGGAGCAAAGTTATAGTTTTGTTAAAAGTTTGTGATTTAGAAGCCCTGGCTTTAAATGTAACTCTATGGTGTCTGTTGTTTTGGGGTGGAGCTCTTCTTATGTTTCTTATTCTAGTGAGAACCAGGAGAATCTATTGTAATCTTCTTTTAAATTCAATAAAATAAACCTTTTTCACCGATAAAAAAAAGAAGAAGTAAAAGTGTAGAGGCCAAAGGTTGTGGTTGCTAGGCCCTAGTGGGTAGTAATTCCTATCCCATGGGGATATAAACCCCTTAGTGCTACAATGGGACCACATCACGTGCATATCATGCAAATTATCTTAGCCATTTCCTAGGGGGTATTGCCTCCATTTCTACCTATTTTAGACCACTATAATTGGCTAGCCATTGGTGGCATCACCAAATTGTCATTGTCCTCCCATCGGTTTGAAATTTGAATACCATAAAGGAGGAGTATTTTGGGGGGCATACATTTCACATACAATATCAATATTTTGACTTCTTATAGATATAGAAAATTTCTCTTTAAGAACTATTTAATAGTAATCTAGGTTTAGTCCTTATATTTTTATTTTTTGTATTAGAATTTGGTGCCTAAAGTTGGTATTTCTCCAAAATGGTTAATAGATCATACGAAATTGGATTTCATATTTTAAATATGAATTTGATAGAATTTTTAAAGTACTATATAGTGTATTAGGCGATTTCTCATTGAGACGAGAAGATAGAGTTTTGTGATTGTTTGATCACTTATAGGAGATTGAGATTTATGGTGTGACTATGTGATTATCCAATGATCTTATGGGGGTGCATTTTATGAGACCAATATGATGGTATAATATGTTATTAGATTCATTGCTTCCTAACATAGGCTTGTAAAAAAATTCAAATTTTTGACTTTGATAGAGAAAAGTACACAAATTATATTTAGTTTTGAGGACATGGTTGATGTGTGTGAGACTAAGAGTTTCAATTTAATGAGAGTTGAGTGCAAGTATAATTATAGTGATGAATATGGTGTCATGGATATTCATGTATATTTGAGAATCGACACATGACATGATACTGTATGTAGTTTGGGTTATGATATTGGATAAAATTTGTCATCTTTCTTTCATCATCATTGCACATCAAAACATATTTCATGGTAAAACCTTTTTTAATTTATCACATCCTATGAAGTCCTAGTTCGTATTCATATGTCTTCCACTAGGGTTTCTATTATTCAACTTTATTTGGCTTTTCACCTTTTTGTATTTTTGGGTTAAAAGTAAACAAAAAACCCAAACACCCCTATCATATGATGGAGCTTCCACTCTTAAACACAAAGGAAGATTGTTGTTTCAAAAGCAATCTCTCCAGCCATTGGACCATTATTGCCTCTTTCCATTAAGCGAGTCAAGTATCATTTCAAGTGCCAATCTACTTACCAAAAACGTTTTGGAAACTCTATTGGGGACTCAAAACTAGTGTATTTTTTTCCTCAAAAATTTGAAGGTACCTTTGTTGGAATGAAGGTTGGTGACTCTGTTTGAAAAAGAATCCTAGAATAATGGTTTGGTATAAAGGAATCAAATCAGAAAGTGATGGTGTCAAAGGTTTTTCTTTGTCAATGTACTCATCCCAGAAAAATCATGTTCTTGATGAACTCGAGTAGGTTGAATTCTTGAAGAGATTCTATGGTGGCATACAACTTGATTCCAATAAGATTCATCGCTATCTACTTCAAACTTTACAAAGGATTCAAGAGAAAGATGGAAAAGAGACCTATTTTCTTGAATTAGTCACAGACAATAACAATGATAAAAAAATGATCCTTCTCTTGTGCTTGTTGCTCAACATAATTAGACTCTTGATGGTCCTAAGAAAATTCAATTTTTGAAAAGCTTCTATAGCAACATATAACTTTCTCCCGACAAAGTGCATCCTTCTTTGCTTTAGAAATTACAAAATATTGAGTAAGAGGATGGGAAAGAGAATTGTTTTCTATTTGACAAACATGTTTTTGATGAAAAATATTGCAACCAAGGAATTAAAAATGTCCATCAGAACATGCATATGCCAAAGAAGATGAAATTGGTATATCTTCTCATAAAAATGCATGTCAAGAGAATGATCAAGAAGAGGTGACAACGATAGAAAAGGAAGATTGTATTGGGGTATGCCATTAGCATTATGAAGATTGTAACAACAAATAAGAATCAACGAAAGTTCTCTCATCATGCATGCAACCCCAACTTGGAAAGAATGATGAAGAAAGAATTTTTAAAGATGAAACTCATGTAGTTTTTATTCCCAATTGGTGTCTTGATGCTTCAGATGATGAATTTATTTGCAATTAAATTGACAAAGAATTTAAAGAACAACTACAAGTGAAAGAGGATGAATCATCAATTTTCCATTGTTTTTCATACATGCAACTTGAATACGAAGCTTTCAAATTTTATGAATATCATGATGGAGAAGAATCATTGGGACAAGAAATAATAGAAAACCATATAAATATTGATGAATATGTTAAGGAAATCTACTAAGATATACCATCAAATGTCACCACAACAATGCATATACAATCTATGTTTTGTGGGGCATTAAAATTTCAATCCTTCTTTGAGTCTTTGACATTGTAAGATTGAGTATCTTGTCATTGTTGCATATATATGTTTAACATAGGCACATGTCTCCTTGTGCCTTTGTTGGTTTTTCCATGAGATCTTAGATCTTTGGAGCTTGATCATCCTCCTTGATCTTTGTCATCTTATCCTTCCAATGATTGTATAATTAGACATCTCTTGATTGTCTACTTTAGTGTGAGTTTGATGCAAGGTCATGCTCTCACTAAAGCGGGGGTTAAATTTAGTGTAGAAAAATGTATTCCTTTACATTTTCACACTTGTTTGGGCCCTCCTAATTAAATTGGACTTAATAGTGCCTTAATTTAATGTTGAAAAATGTATCCCTTTAAATTTTCACACTTTTTTGGGCCCTCTTAATTAAATTGGACTTAATTTTTCCTTAATAAGCCCTTTTATTCATTTATAAGCCTAATAAATTACATTTTCTGAAGGGGAAACCCGAGAATAATTAATGCCAACACATAACACTTTACCTTGAGTAATGTGTGTTCTAGGAATAGGGACCTAGGACCCATTCACCCATGGGAAAATGGGTCCTCTCTAGGCCTTTGAACCTAAATTTAAAATATGTTTTTGGCGGTATTTTAAGGTCTCCGAATCCATATTTCAATGTTGGCTTGTGATATTTGAGTTTCGGAAAATTAAGGATACATACCTATAATACAAGGTTATTTCACTAAGTTTCACCTAACATTTTTCAAGAACTTCAAGAGAATTTTGATGAGAGCATTCCTAAAGAAAATTTTATTATCAAGAGCATTCAAGAGCATAATTATTAGAGATTTATTGCAGCATTCAAGATCCATTCATCATGTCAAAGTATTCTTGCATCATGCATGTCTGCGGATCTAACATTATGATGTGGGTTTCAAGATTCAAGTCAAGCATTCGAAGCATTATCTCAAGTATCAAGATCCACATCCATTGCAGCCATTTCATGTAAATTGCAAAACTTCCAAGATTTCCATTACCAAGGTTTATTCAAGGATTTGTTGAGTGGTAACATAGCATTGTTCATTGTTCATTCCCTCTTTCATGCTTTATTTCATTTCAATGTTTGATTACCAAAATGAGGTTTGACTAAGGAAAAACCCCATTCACAAAACAATTTTTTTTCTCTCTTGTGTGTGTGTGTGTGTTGCATATTTAGGTTGAAGAAGGATTGAAGACCTCTTGAAGAGAAAGACTAGAAAAGTTACCAAAGTTGCAAAAGTTGTTGTCGAATCATGAAATCTAATTGACATACTTGATTTTCAAATTTTTGACATTGAAACCTAGAAAAATTAGAAGCTACAGATCAGTATCAGAGGCTCTCGAAAGTTGTTAAAAAACCCTGACAAAAGACCCATTTTCCCATGGGTGAATGAGTCCTTGATAGCCTCTTGAAAGTGAGTTTTGGTGACTTGTAAACACCTTTCTTCCCTTCTCAGATCTGCATTCAGTTTTATGTTTTTGTCAATATTGAGCTTTATATTGTGTTTCGAGTTTGAATTGTCATAATTTGGTTGATTTGGTATTTTTAGTTTTTCTCCCAAAAGTGTTGTTTTAACTTGACCCCCATCCTCAAGCATAAGGAAATCTAAAGATTCTCACATTGAGTTGATTAACTTAAAGGTTGTTAGTAAATTCTTTATGGGGATCTCTTTTCCTAATGAAATAAAGGAAAATAGGTCCCTCACCCCACATATTTTGATCCCACATTTATCTAACGTATTTTTAGTTATTTAAGTTACAAATAGATAATGGCTCTATAATATAGCTTTAGACAATGCTGAAATAATGAATTCTCAATATACCTTTTGGTACATCAAGACCAAATGTATGATACAAGGTTATTTTCTAGGACCTAGGTATTGGTGGCATAACACAACTTTACTTTATAGTATTATTAAAACAAACAAGTTGTTAGCTAAAAATAGTATTATTAAAACCATGACATGCAAGATTTAACTCTGTTGAGGAGCTCCCTTCTAGGATCCCGGTTTGGGTTCATCTCCCTCATTTGCCTCTAGAATGTTGGAGAAGTGATATATTGCAGATGATTTCCCTTCTTCTTGGAAATCCTATAGATCCATCTCAACAAATAATGAATAAGAGGGTTGTTTCTTTTTCTCATGTGTTTGTTTAAATTGACTTGAATAATTCGCTACCAAACTCGGTAGATATTAGTATTGGATCATCTTCTTAGACCCAACAGTTGGACTATGAGGTGTTACCTTTCAGTTGTCAATTATGCCATGAATATGGTCACCTTCAACGAGAGTGTCCCCATGCTATTCAATATTTTTGTGTGGGTAATGTTCCTTCTCTTTCTACCTCAAAAATGGACAAGGGTAATAGTCCCATGCAAGGGGTGGTGGCGGAGAAGGAGGGTTATGTTCTAGTTAAGCCTCATAATAGAGGTAGTGGTCAAAAGAGAAACCTCAAGGATAGGCAGGATGAGGAGACCTTTAACATGTTTGATGCTTTAGAAGATTTGATGCTTTAGGAAGAGGGAGTTCCCCTAGCCGTTCAGGAGACAAATGGTTCCTTAGTGGAGAAGTATATTGGTAATCAACTGATTGTAATTTCTAGCCTTGCTCATTGTAATTTTTTGCATTTCCCTGTGCATTATATTGATGTGTTTGAAATATCTGGGAAAACATGGATTTGTAAAATCCACCTCCTATGTACAAAATTACTTTATTATATATATAAATATATGGAATTTTTGCCTTTGCTTTAAAAAAAAAATTTCTAGCCCTGCTCAGTTCAGGGAGCAAGAGGATCAGATGGACACATATCTTCCTCCCTTGGATCCTGTTCAGGGAGGGGATAGTTTGTTGCCATAGGATATTGGGGGTTTTGTTGTCATCGGTTCTGAATTGACTATCGAGAAGGGTGCTGCTGACTCAGGAAAAAAAAGTCATCTTCTCCTGCTTTGGGCTTGCAACAAAATCCCCCCAAAAAGGGGGCTGCCAATAAGCCTCTTAAGGCTAGTAGAAAGAAGGACCAAGACAAGGTAAAGTTAATTGGTGAGACGCTGGTGGAGTTTGGATTAGTGAGGACCATTGATTCTCATTTCTCCCAACCTCAATGATGATTGTGCTATCTTGGAATGTAAGGGGTATGAATAACATCCCTATACAAAAGGCTATTCATGAATTGATTCGTGTTCACCCTCTGAATTTGGTTTTCCTTCAGGAGACTAAGTTATCAGTTGAAAGTATGCTAAATGCGGCTTCAAATATCTAGGGTAGAGGGTAGTGCCATTGTGTGGGAGCACTTGGTAGCTCTAGTGGGGTTTCCTATTTATGGGATCCATGTAGAGTTAGTTCGATTTGGTGGCTCGACTACAGGTTTTCTATTTCTCTTACTGCTTCCAATTTGGAATCTGGAGAGAGAATTCTTCTTTCTAACATATATGCTCCTACTGATCTTCCTGATAAGACCCAGTTGTGGTATGATGTTAGATATGTGTGCTCTTTAGATCCTTTTCTTCCTTTTATTTTGGCAGGGGACTTCAATGCCATCTCCTCACTTGAGGATAAAAGGGGTGGTAGTGTTCGTCTAGACCCCTCCTCAGATCTCCTAAGGGATAATGTTTCTCTTTTGAAATTGGTTGAAATCAAACCCTCTGATGGTGTGTTTACTTGGAACAATAAGAGAAATGAGGATGATGCTATCTATGAAAGGTTGGACAAGTTTTTGGTGTCTAGATTTTGGGTTGGTGACAGGTGGACAACTAGTTCTAAGATTTTGGATTGGTGAAGATCAGATCATTAGCTGATCAAATTCTCAGCAGGCTTCTCTTGTTATTCCAAAAATAAATATTTTAGATTTCAACTTATGTGGCTTAGAGATGCATCTCTTCATGATCTTGTTCTTGACTAGTGGCATCTTGGAAAATTGACTCACAAAAAATGCTATGTACTCCTTCTCCAAGAGGTTTCAATATGTTAAATATATGTTAAAGCATTGTAATAGGAACCATTTTGGTAATCTCTTCTAGGCTAAAAGAGAAGATCAAGCTCACTTGGATGCTATTACTCGACAGATTCAAGACTATGACATTACTGAGGATATTGGTATACTTGAAGCTGCCATGGTGAAGGAGGATGAGGAGTGGGAGCTGAGGGAGGAAATTTTATGGAAGCAAAAGTCCCACATTGATTGGCTCTAGGAAGGTGATAGGAACACTTCCTTCTTTCACAATTCTGTTAAGGATAAAAGATAGGGTAATATTATCTCTTCGATCAAGTCTATAGATGGGGCTCTTCTTTCTTCTTTTTATGAGATTTTGAAAGAGTCTATTAGATTCTTTTTTTCTTTGTTTTCTGAGGATTCCCCTCTTGCTAATGATGATGAAGCCTTAATTTTGGCTTGTGTCCCACCTCTGGTGACCAGCAAAATGAATGAATCTTTACTCAAACCTATCTCCTTGAAGGAGATGGAGGATATTATGTTTCAGATGAAAAAAAAGGAAAAGCTCATGGGCTAGATGGGTTCCTAGTTGAATTATTTTAGGAGTTCTAGGAGATTATTAAGTTGGACCTTCTCGAGGATGTACAAGAATCTCAAAAGAATAACCAAATGCTGAGGGATATGAATGCAAATTTTCTTACTCTTATCCCAAAAGGGATGAAGCTAATTCTTTGGATCTTTAGACCAATTTCCCTTTGTAATGTGGTGTACAAGATAATTAAAAGTCTAATTGTGGAGTGTCTTAAACCATGGTTAAAAGCAGGATAATTTTTGAAGAGCAGGGTGGTTTTGTTACAGGCAGGCAAATTCTTGATGAAGTTGTTATTGTAGCTGAAATTGTTCAGTCTATGGCCTCCTCCACAGAGAAGGCCATGTTTATCAAACTGGACATGGAAGAAGTTTATTATAGGGTTAAATGGGCCTTTTTATGCAAGATTTTGAGGACTTTTGGGTTTGACAACACCTGGATTGAGTGGGTTATGAGTTGCATTGCTTCTTCTTCCTTCTCCATGTCGGTCAATGGTGAGCCTACTTAGCTTTTTGGAGCTTCTAGGGGCCTTAGGTAAGGCGATATTTTATCTCCCTACTTATTTATTTTAATGGATGAGGGATTAGGGAGTTTTATTAAATGTCGTGTGGAGTTGGGTCTCATCCAGGGTTGGAGGTGGGAAAATAATCTTCCCCCTAATCCCATCTTTAGTTTGTGGATGACACTAATATGATGGGCATGGACAGAGTTGAAGAAATTGTTAACTTGAGGAAGATCCTGGATTGTTATTTGGCTGCTTCATGACATAGTATCAATGAAGGGAAGTCTTTCATTTACTTCTTTAATACTCTGAAGCTTATTCAAAGGAGAATTGCTAGAATCCTCAGATTTTAGACTGGTTCCCTTCCTTTTGTTTATCTTGGTATTCATCTTGTTTTCCGTTTTCTCCTGATGTTGTTTTGGTAGGATTTTATTGATAAGTTTTACAAAAAGGTTAGTCACTAGACTTGCAGGTGGCTCTCTACTGTGGGGAGAGTCTCTTTTGAAGATAGTGGTCCATGATCTTCCTCTGTATAGGTGCTTTGTGTTGTATGCCCCTTCTTGCTTTATCAAAGAATTTGAGTCTCTCCCATCATTTTCTTTGGTCTGGTAAACTCCTCTATAAGAAACAGAGCTTGGTTAAGTGGGATACTACTTGCAATCCGAAGTAGGATGGTGAGCTTGGGTTGCCTTAGGCTATATGAATGGACAAGCTTTTGTTGTTGAGCTGTACCAGAGATGGTTCTCTCAACAACATCAGTTATGGGCTAATATCCTTCAAAATATCTTAGGGGTGTGGAGAGTGTTTATGTTCCTAGATTCAACCTTGTAGGGAAGGGTTCTCATATTTGGGGTACCCTTAAAAGAGGTGCCAAGCTGGTCAAACAAGGTCTATTTTGGATTTGTAATAGTGGCTCATAAGCTCTTTTTTGGTTTGATTCTTGGGACAATCATCCTCTTATTATGTCAACTCACCCTCATCTATGAACTTTGTGTGATCATTTTCTTGATGCTGACTGGAATAGAGTGGTTGACTTCAAAGCCCCTCTGGTTCTTGATTAGGCTATTGTGTATAGGTGGAAGGACCTGATAGAGTGGCATCTTGGGGGATCATTGGAGGATCGTTAGAAGCTAGCCATTATACTAGCTAGTTAGGTTTGCAACTCTCTTTTGGGGAGGGACACTTTGGCTTGGGGCCGTGACTTAAAGGGAAAATTCTTAGTTTCATTTGGCTATCAGGTGTTGGACAAGAATATTTTCAGATGTGTGGGGGTCCCTTGGTGGAAATAGGTGTGGAATAAATTCTCTTGGCCTAAGTGCAACTTATTTTCTTAGATATGGTTTAGAAAATATGCCTTACCTGGGAGAATCTTTGGAAGAGGGGATTTCAGCGCTCTTCTATGTGTGTCATGTGCACTAGCAATGAAGAGTGTACTTCTCATCTCTTTTTTCAGTGTCCTTTTGATAGAATGATTTGGTACTTATGGCAGGGATTCTAGAACCTACCGTGTAGGCATGCCTCTTCTTTGGATGAATTTTGGAATGGGCTGGGGAATTCTCCTGCTAAGACTTCTTTCCTTCAACTTGATCAAAAAATTGGCCCCAATTTGATTATTTGGCATATCTAGTTGGAACACAAACGCGAGATATTTTTGGATAAAATGCTTCTAGTAAGAAAACTATGGTTGAGAATCTTAGGGGTTATCCAAGAGACTCTAACAACTAAGTGTGATTTTTTTGTTCTTGTGAAGCTTGGAGACTTAGGTGTGGTTCGAAGTTTGGGGATTCTTGTTGGTGATAGGAGTGGTCACTTGCTTGGGCAACACCAATGTGGTAGAGTGAATATTTAGAGAGGTGGTCATTGGCATCCCCCTCCTCTTGGTGTGTTGAAAATTAACATTGATGGGTCTTCCAAAGGAAATCTCGGGCATGCTAGGGTTGGAGGTATTGGCAGGGATAGCTCAGGGGTGGTGAAGTTTTTTCTTTTCAATGTATAAAGGTGAACAAACAAACAAATTTATGGAGGCCTTATCTATTAAATTTTTGCACTGAAATGAGCTCGTGCCCTTGGTTGGAGAAGGATTATTTGTGATTCAGATTCCTAGGTGGTGATTGATATGTTGAATATGTGTCAATTAGAGGATGTGAACTGATAGCTGGATGTAGTGGTTAAGCAAATCATTTTTTTGGGTGGGGCATTAGATTCTATCACCTTTTGTCATATCCCATAGGAATGGAATAAGGTGGCTGATGGCTTGGCTAGATGGGTGTCTGATCAGATGGGGACTTAGAATGTGGATGATTGGGGAAGCCTTCCAGAGGATATTTCCCAGGTTCTTGAAAAACTTGTTATGGAAGATATGAGATATTTCTTGGGAGTGTATTGATTACTATGGTTTGGGTTCTTGAACCCTAGTGGGTCTGCTGTACTCTTTGGCTTTGTACTAATTTTCTGGCTCAATAAAATTTTTAGTCCTTTTTATTACAAAAAATAATAATCATCAGTTAATTAATTAGGCACCCTTTTATTTTATTCACTTGAGATAAACTTAGGAGCGTTTCTTTCTATATTTAGGTCATGTTGTCTCATAGCATAGGATGAGGACACTTTCCATGATCTAATCTAATCCTTACCTAGGTTTTTTATTATAAGCATTATTTATTCATTATTATAATTATCTAATCTAATTGTTTTCATTTAGATTAATTAATACATAAGCCATCATGATTTTCTAGATCAAATCTCTTTTCACGGTGATAGGTGTTTTGGTTGTAAGTGATTTCTGGGAGCTATGGGGTTCACTATCAACTCCAACATAAGCTATTCAAGAGCATTAGATAACACAATTTCACTCAAAAAATTTAAAATCTTAGATTGCTCAATTTTATTTTCATAAAGTTTGAAAACATATATTTTGATTTGAACATCATTCCTATTTGAAAACACCATATGATTATAAATGGAAATCAATGTGTGTGAAACATCACATAATAGATTAATCAGTGTAGACATAATCACACCACATACTTGAATAATTCATGATGATCAAACACATCATCATAGTATATTTCTAATATAAAAATCAACACACTAATGGTTGGAAGCAACTTTACTTATGGTCAAATATTTGACATTGTTTTCTTATCATTATTTTACCTTATATATGTTTTGCACAATTTAATTTTCCTTATTTAACCTTTTATATGTTTACTATTCTTTGTTTATCCTCATTTTACCTTCTCTATGTTTGACATGATTTACTTGTCCCCATTTCACCTTAGACTACATGTTCCTCATGTTTTACTTATCCTCATTTCACCTTTATATGTTTGACATGATAGAAAATCCTGCAAGATAACATTTTGGAGCAAATTGAAAATTTCCCCATATATTTTGCTAATGTTCCTATGGGTCCAAACTCTTCAAGAGCATGAAACAAACATAAATTCATTCATAAATATTTATGCATTAGATTTATCAAGTTGAATTTCATAAATTTTGGGAGCAAAATATTATTGGCATGTGTTTCAATGAACCATTTTGAATGGAATGAATTATTCACTATTAAAAGAGAATAGTTGTTGGGAAAAAGGGTGTTGTACACCTTGCACATGAAAATAAAAAATATTTTAATTATACAAAATATGTGGTGCATCTTTAGAGATGTGTTCAACCACATTAAATATTTACTTGGGTCCACTTGTAAAGTTATATTATAACATTGGTTAGATATTTTATGTGTGGGTTGCACACATGTTGAAAACATATTTAATATTGGGAAAAAGAGTAAAAAATATAAATTTTGGGGTCCATGTCTTTGTGTTCTCATGGTTTTGATATATATGGTTTAGCTAATACCACTTAGTGGTTTTGTGTGAGGTTAAATCTATAAAACCAAGCACATGTTTAATATTTGGGTTGGTTGTCATTTGTATCAATTGAAGTCTCTTTTAGAGTGTATATGTGAAGCATGGAATGCAATGTGTCATTGCATAATTACCCATTATGCTTGGAAATATGGAGGATGTAATGGATGAGCTTGATATTTTATAATTATTCTATAAGTTTTTATAATAAGTAATAAATTGAGTTTGGGTGGTTTTAGAGAATTGGTTTTCCCAAGGTATATGTTATGTCATTTTGATAGTATATTTATATATTATTTGAACTATGGTGGATTTAGAGTAATTGTTTGAATATTTCTCTCATATAATTATGTGGAAATTTTTATATTTATACAATCTTCCTTTCAAGAAGTATTAGAGCATGGTTACTAGGTTATGAGAGAAAATAATTCATGGTTGTAACCCTTGGTATGAGTAGATTATTATGCATAGTTAAATCTATGGTCTTATAGGAAAATAATGAAGGCATTTTCAAGGTAACATGTGTTTGTAGACTGGGTTGTTGTAGATATAGGGTTTGATGAAGATTTGACGAGTCAGACTTATATTAGATATATTTATATGTGGTTTTGGAGGTGATTTTTTGGAGATGTCTTAAGAAAACCTCACTATTGAGTCTAAAAGACTCAAAAACCTATGGATACATATAAAACATGATATATTTTCCAGGTTAAATAAAATTTAGGATTTTTAAAAGTTTGAGAAAATCTTCATTAATAAAAAATGTATAGTTGTATAGTTAGTGGTGCAAATAGGTGTCAATAATAGATAATATTATCAAATCTAGTTTATGTAGTGGTTGCATGAAAAAGTCACCAAAATAATTAGATTTTTTTTTATAAATTTACATAATATTTTATTAAAAAAGTAATAGTGTAGAGGCCAAAGGTTGTGGTTGCTAGGGGCCCAGTGGGTAGTAATGCCTATCCCATGGGGATCTAAACCCCTTAGGGATAAAATGGGGCCACATCACGTGCATATCATGCAAATTATCTTAGCCATTTCCTAGGGGGTGTTTCCTCCATTTCCACCTATTTTAGACCACTATAATTGGCTAGCCATTGGTGGCATCACCAAATTGTCATTGTCCTCCCATCGGTTTGAAATTTGAATGCCATAAAGGAGGAGTGTTTTGGGGGGAATACATTTCACATACAATATCAATATTTTGACTTCTTATAGATATAGAAAAATTCTCTCTAAGAAGCATGTAGTAATCTAGGTTTAGTCCTTATATTTTTTATTTGTATTAGAATTTGGTGCTTAAAGTTGGTATTGCTCCAAAATGGTTAATAGATCATACAAAATTGAATTTCATATTTTAAATATGAATTTGATAGAATTTTTAGAGTACTATATAGTGTATTCGGCGATTTCTCATTGAGATGAGAAGATAGAGTTTTGTGATTGTTTGATCACTTATAGGAGATTGAGATTTATGGTGTGACTATGTGATTATCCAATGATCTTATGGGGGTGCATTTTATGAGACCAATATGATGGTATACTATGTTATTAGATTCATTGCTTCCTAACATAGGCTTGTAAAAAAATTCAATTTTTTGACTTTGATAGAGACAAGTACACAAGTTATATTTAGTTTTGAGGATATGGTTGATATGTGTGTGAGACTATGAGTTTAAATTTAATAAGAGTTGAGTGCAAGTATAATTATAGTGATGAATATGGTGTCATGGATATTCATGTATATTTGAGAATTGACACATGACATGATAATGTATGCAATTTGGGTTGTGATATTGGATAAGGTTTGCCATATTTCTTTCATCATCATTGTACATCAAAAAATATTTCATGGTAAAACCTTTTTTAATTTATCACATCCTATGAAGTCCTAGTTTGTATTCATATGTCTTCCACTAGGATTTCTATTATTCAAATTTATTTAGCTTTTCATCTTTTTGTACTTTTGGGTTAAAAGTAAACAAAAACCTCAAACACACCTATCATATGAGGGAGCTTCCCCTCTTAAACACAAAGGAGGATTGTTGTTTCACAAGAAATATCTCTAGCTATTGGAGCATTATTGCCTCTTTCCATTAAGTGAATCAAGTATCATTTGAACTACCAATCTAGTTACTAAATTTTTTTTGGTAACTCTAATGGGGACTCGAGACTAGTGTGTTTTTTTCCTCAAAAATTTAAAGGTACCTTTGTTGGAATGAAGGTTGGTGACTCTTTTTGAAAGAGAAACCCAAAATAATGGTGTGGTATAAAGGAATCAAATCAGAAAGTGATGGTGTCAAAGGTTTTTCTTTGTCAATGTACTCATCCCAGAAAAATCATGTTCTTGATGAACTCAAGTAGGTTGAATTCTTGAAGAGCTTATATGGTGGCATACAACTTGATTCCAATTAAATTCATCCCTATTTAGTTCAAAATTTACAAAGGATTCAAGAGAAAGATGGAAAAGAGACCTATTTTCTTGCTCGTGATCATTTTCTTGAATCAGTCACAAACAATAACAATGATAAAAAAATGATTCTTCTCTTGTGCCTATTCGTCAACATAATTATAATCTTGATGGTCCCAATCAAATTCAATTTTTGAAAAGATTCTATAGCAACATACAACTTTGTCCCAAAAAAGTAACATATCCTTCTTTGCTTCATAAATTACAAAATATTGAGCAAAAGGATGGGAAAGAGAATTACTTTATAGTCGACGAACATGTTTTTGATGAAAAATATTGCAACCAAGGAATAAAAATGTCCATTAGAACATGCATATGCCAAATAAGATGAAATTGGTATATCTTCTCATCAAAATGCATGTCAAGAGAATGATCAAGAAGAGGTGACAATGATAAAAAAGGAAGATTGTATTGTGGTATGCCATTAGCATTATGAAGATTGTAACAACAAAGAAGAATCACCGAAAGTTCTCTCATCATGCATGCAACCCCAACTTGGAAAGAATGATGAAGACAAAATTTTAAAAGATGAAACTCATGTAGTTTTTATTCCCAATTGGTGTCTCGATTCTTCAGATGATGAATTTCTTTGTGGAGAAATTGACAAAGAATTAAAAAAACAACTACAAGTGAAAGGTGATGAATCATCAAATTTCCATTATTTTTCATACATGCAACTTGAATACGAAGCTTTCAAATTTTATGAAGATCATGATGGAGAAGAATCATTGGGACAAGAAATCATAGAAAACCATATAAATACTAATGAATATGTTAAGGAAATCTATGAAGACATACCATCAAATGTCTCCACAACAATGCATATACAATTATGTTTTCTGGGGCATTAAAATTTAAAAGCAATAATATTTTTGAATCTTTCAATCAAGTAGACATATCTATATCAGATAGAATGAAATTTCATTCCCTATTCCTCTTTGTGTTCACTTTAAAAAAGAGGAATATATTTATACATCTGATAATTGTTCTGATCACAAACAAATGGAAAGAATAAAGGATGTTTTTGATAATGAAGCAAGGAATGAGGTAATGGGAAATATACTGAAGGATTCCAACAAAGTGGGAGATGAGTTGCACTCTCATGATATCTATATCCCAAGTTAGTGCTTTAAGGCTTTAGATGATGGTTTCCTCTACAGTGAAGGTTCCTACCAATTTTCAGATGAATGCATTTCTTCAGATGACTCCAGAGATATAAAATACTTTCTTATTCTTCAATTTCATATTTCATGGATAAATAATTATTTAAAATTCTCATGACAAAAGAAGAAGAAATTATTATAAAAGATGATCTTATGTTATTGGAAGTTGATATTCAAAAATAGGATTCAACATTCACATTTGCACAAGTTTCTTCACATCATATCAATTATATGAAAGTTATCTGATTCATGGATTAATTTCTTCCAATCTAGACCATTAGAAGGATATTTTGAATATTGGTATGCTTGACATCATGCCAGAAGATGTGATCAAGACTTCACAGAGAAATAGTACTGATGGAATTCAAGAGGAATTAGTAATGTATTATGGTAAATGGTTATTTGGCCCATTAGTTTGGCCAAATTATTGAGTTCAAAAGTGCTATATGGATGCATTTATCTTTCTTGCATAGGTTCATACTTTTCTCAACCTATCAATGGATTTGTATGATAATCTTGGAGTAGTTTGAGGTAGGGGTACCTACCATGTACATATTTTATGTAGAAGTTTATGTTGTATGACCCATTTTTGGCTTGTGTTAGTCTCTCCAATCAGTCTCCTATATTGTTTTCTCTTGTGACTCTGTTTCCTAATGGTTAACACACTGATCCTTTGTAAAGCTTTTGGAATCCTGCTGCATCTCTTGCGATCCTTGTCCCCAGTTAGAGCTAGCTGTTAGCCCCATTTTAAAACTTGCCAATTTTAAAAATTTCTGCCTCAAAATTCTAATGTTGAGTTTCTCATAGTCCAAAACATTCTAATTACCATCACACATAAGTCATTCACCTATCTAAAGCAAAATCATTCAACATCCTTGATCCAATTCTCAGGTGTAGTGGTGAAAAGTGGTGGAATTCACAAAAAACATTTAAATTTGAAAATAGGGAATATATGATGCAAATTAATTCAATTGGGATATTCTTGGGCCTATATTTCAACCAATGTGGCCAATTTTTGAGTCTTGACTCTTCACAAGTTGAAATATTTTAATGCTTTAATTTTCTATGTGCGAGATTATGGGAACAATTAAATCTGAATTTTTAGAGAAGATGGGAAGATTTAACTTAATGGGTTTCTTTATATTGGTATTTTGAACAATGTGGAAAAATTTCAAGTAAAGATCTACAACCAATCAAAAGTTATGAATTTTTTTTTATTTGGCAGGCTTGTGGGTTTAATCGGTTTTTAGTTGCTATTGAAAAAAATTATCTAGATTATTTTGGGTCAAAAGTTGGCAAAGCATGATTGAGGTTTTATGGAAAGAAGAAATGTACAAATTCCATGAAACAATTTGATCCTAGTGTTCGGATTATTAATTACTTATTTTAATTAAATAAGTAATTAAAATCATAAGTGGGAAAATTAAAAGCACTTGAGGTTGTTCAAACTCACAACCCAAAAATATAAGTTAGAAAAATAGGTTGTGAGTTTGAAAACTTCACAAATCACAACCCAAAAATCTAACTTAGAAAAATAGGTTGTGAGTTTGCAAACTTCGCAACTCACAACCCAAAAATCTAACTTAGAAAAATAGGTTGTGAGTTTGCAAACTTCAAAACTCACAACTAAAGATTCTAACTTAGAAAAATAGGTTGTGAGTTTGAAAAATTCTCAACTCACAACCCAAATTTCTAAGGTAAAAAAAAAAAGTTTCTGAGTTTGCATAACTCACATTCACAACTTATCATGTGTGAGACAATTTATGGATTATTTTTTAGTTTGACACAGTCATAGTAAAACTATGATATCTTTTATGTTTCTCAACGAAATTTCATTTTTTTTTAAGAAAAGTAGAAGAATAGGAGTATAAAACCCATAATTTTTTTGAAGAGATTCTAAGTGATTTATGAGCAGTTCAACAAAAAAATATGACGTGAAGAAGAAGATTTGATTCATTTGCAAGCATGTGAACTGTTTGACAAAAAGATTCGAAGAGCTTCATCTTGGTGCATGCTAAGCCATTGTGCCTCTTTACTTCAAATTAAACATTTTACTTTATGGATTTGAATGTTTGTAGAATAAAAGTGATGGTAACTTAGATGTTTGCAAGGAAGATCATTGTTAGAGATGACAACTAATACCATTATTTCAAATATGGATTGTGAAAATTGTGGAACATGTTATGTATGGTTATGGAAATAATCTCTTCCACTCTTTGATATGATGCAAAAATCCAGTACAAGGTCAAATGCATTTATTGGTGTTTTCATTGCATATTGCCATGCAAAGCTAGTTGATAGTGAGGAGCAATACATTCATTTGATGAGAGTAAATTTTCACATTTCTCTATAAATGGATCATTATGTGAGTATTGCTAACCTTGTACCTATGGTAATCATGTGAGCTTACATGTTTGAAACAGTGTAACATTCTTAATTGTGAATAGATATTATTTATGCCAATGGACAATGTATAAATCTATAGGCATATTGCAACGCATAAATCCTTTTCCATCCTTATGGAGAACCTCAATATTATATGTTTTCAAAAGAAGGATATAAGTTTTATGTTATCAAGTACCTTGATGGTAATATGGTTACAAGTATAGATGGAGATGACAAAGATGGACAAGTACCTTGGAAAAATTCATCTCAAAAGTTATAAGTTTCTAATCTTCTTTTGTAAAAGTGACTTATGCCACTTATTGTAATCAAAAGGTTAGAAAATGAACCTTCTTTCTAAAAAAGTGATGTAAATCCTAACTAAGTAATATTATTATATTTCAAAAGTAGTTAGGAGGTAGTTATAAAGTTGTTACGTGGTAGTTGCAAGAGAGAAGCCTGTAAATACAAGGCTCTTGATATTGTAAAGGGGGGACTTCTTACGAAGGGGAAACTTTTGAGAAAAAATCTTGGATAAATTTATCAATACTTTTGGCTTGATACTTTGTATAGATGAATTTTTGGAATTGTATAATTCCACAGAGATAATGAAGAATGTATTTTGGTTCTTTAATGTCGTAAAATTGTACCCCTCGCAATTTCACATACATTCTTGCATCCACTTTAGTGTCCACTCCCTTAGCATCTTGTGTAGGATCATTTTAGCCCTTGCATCAACCTTTTTCCCTTCTTAGGATGCTCAACACCCCTTTTTAGTAGCTACCCTCGCGTGTCAACTTTGCATCAAACCTTGTGCTTTTCCTGTTTGTGTTGTTTTGTAGCGTGACGTGTCCAGACACTAGCATGCAGCGTGGAGGTCTACGTGCCACGCTAGTGTCCTACGACGTTTCAACGTTCAAACGAATGCCTCCGAGCATGTTTGCCACTTGTCATCTCCTTTGGTCAGTGGTAATGGCTTGAGATTCCTTGTAACTGCCTGACAAGCTTCTTTATGCCTCTCTTCCTTCCTTAAATGCTATCTTTTCACTTCATTTGCAACTCTCTTTTGATTCTAGCTTCTTCTCCTTCTTGGCTTCTCTCTCAAGCATTCTACCATCTTTCTCTTGCTTGCACAACTCCCTTATTTGTCACAATAGCTTCAAACTCTCACGTTCTCACAACACTCTTTTTACTCTTGGCTCTTGCAACTATCTTGCTCTCCCTCTTTGCATCTCCTTTGGCTCTTGCATCTCTACCTCCCTTATCTTTTGCTTTTAAGCATCTTGGGATTTGTCACATCCCATATCATTTGCATCCTTAATTTGTGATACGGGTTCTCCTCCTCGAGCAGGGTTTTCTTTTATCACTCATAATTTGTGGTGCGGGTTCTACTCCTAAAGCGGGTTTTTCTTTCACCACACGCTTTATCTATTTCGGTTCATTTCTCTCTATCTATTTGGCTGTCCATGGAGGTGGGAACACCCATCACCTCTCGGATCTTACATGGGGTATTTGAGAGGAATATCTACTAAAATTTGGAGGCTTCATTACTTAGGTTTTAGCAGGCATTTTCTATCTCTTATTCTTTTACTTTATCATTTATTCTTTACTTTGCTTCAGTTCTATCACATTTTTTTATTTTCCTATGCTTTAGAAGTTCTCAACAATCAAAGTAGAAGTAGTCATTTAGCTATTTTTGTGACCAGAATTTAGCTCCTGATACATCACGAGGCGTAATGCTCTTTAAGATACCCGATTACGCTTGGCGGCGTATAGCCAAGAGCTTGTCGGTTTGTCTAGGAAATCGCCGTGGCTTTCTCTTTTGATTGAACTTTGTCTTGTTCCTTGAGGTAGTTTAGGGAAGTTCGCTCCGTGAGGCTCTTTGAATAAAGAGAATTCGCGAGTAGAGAATCCCCCTTCTCTAGATTTTGGTGAACTCGACGTGAAGAGGGAATTTTTCAAAAAACTAGGAATTTATTTACCCCTACTTGGCGGGGTCATAACTTTTGACTCGATGCTCAGAATTCTTAACCGTTTGCACCGTTGGAAAGGTCTCCTAGAGAACTAGGTTAGTCCCTAAAATAAAATGCATTAGGTTATCAAATTTTAGGGAATGATGCAAGTCTCAACCCCAAATTCTGCTCTGAAGACCTCCGAAAATGCAAATTACTAGAACCTAGAAAATACTGAAAAAATTAGAAAATCTAGATTTTTGGTTTTTCTTAGTTCTTTCACCAAAATGAATTTAATATCTTCTTTTATTAGTTCAATATCTAGTTTTATTCAAAGTGTTAATGATGTTCCATTTCATGCATGTGATGGTGACTTGGCTTTGCTTATGTCACTTGATATCTTTGATCCTTCTCATGAAAGTCCTTTTGCTTCGAAGGATATTTTGTTGCAAGAAGATGAAATCATTGATACCTTTCTTAACATTACTCTACCTTCTCTTCATTCCAATGCATTCTCTTCTAGAGACGATGCATTTGTGAATGAAAAATCTCTTCTCTATTCCAATGCATTCTATTTTAGAGATAATGCATTAGTGAATGAAGAACCTCCTTCCACATCTAATCCCCCTTGGATTGATGTTGAGAATATGTCTTCAAATAATTATTCTACTAGTTTTGATTATTTTGTAAATGTAATCTATGTCTCTTCTACCCTTCAAAGGCTTAAGAGACCAATCATTTACGTGACTCCAGCTAGTCCTCCTAAAAGGGTTTGTTCTATGGATGGTGTTCCATTCGGTAGTGAATCTCTTGATCTTTCTACGACTCCCTCTTATAGAGCAGTAGCCCATACTTATGAGAATAGAATGAATACAAAACCAAGACATCCTCAAGCACCTAAACCTATGAATAAAGCACTCAGTGATTATGATCTTGTTGAGAAACTTCAAGTTACTCTGACTAAGATCTCACTGTGGGACTTGCTTCAGTTTGCTTCGATTTATCAAGGTATTCTTCAAGAAGCCTTGCAAAAGATCCTCTTGCCTTCTTCCACTAGGCCGAAAGATGTTGATGTGTTGACAACTCATATTCATGCAGATTTTCCAAATATTACGTTCTATCCACGGAAACTCTTGCCTCCAAAAGTATGAAAGCAAGCGGACCCTCTAATGATCATAGTTAACATTAACAACATTGGTATTAGATGTACTCTCATTGATTCCAGTTTGACATTCAACGCATGTAGCATTGATCTATTGCCTAAGATTAATATTGATTTATATTCTGTTAATGCTTCTTCTGTTGACATTCGTGGGTTCGATAATGTTGGTCGACAAGCCCTAGGCACAATAGTCTTGCCTTTGAGGTTGGGACCCATTACTGTACCCACCCTTGTCTATGTTATGTCAGAAAAATTACCATATAACCTTCTCCTTGGTAGATCATGGATTCATGCTATGGGTGTAGTCCCATCTACCTTACATAAATCTGTTAAGTTCATTTGCAATAATCTTGAGTAGTCAAAATCAAGGCTGACCCTGAGGCTATGCACTTATGTGAGATGGTAGCTACTGGTCAGGTTTTGGTTGTGCCTACTCTTATTCCTTCAGCATCTTCTAATGTGTCGATGTTTACTCCAACAGTACCTACTACAAAAGATACTCTTGAGATAGATGTCCTTGAAGAAGATCCTTCTAAAGCAAGAAATCTTAAGTCTACTCCTTATACCTCTTCTCAAGAAAATTCATGTCTTGGTGATGATTGAGGTTCTCTAGACTTTATAGATTCCATCATTAGGGAATATAAAGTCAACCTAGTCCACTTAGACCTTCCAATAACATCATCTGAACCTGCTATCAAAGATGGTCATTCTTCTGTATTGCAGGATAAGGTGAATGCAAATTGTAATGTTCTTAGTGTTGATCCTCCTTCTGAGGAAGATGATCACACTTCTGTTAAAGATGCTAACTCTGGTAGTCCTTTTAAGAAGGATGATGGCGATCTTGTAGAAAAGTGTGATCCTCCATTATCCATTGTATTTGTGCCTTCTTCTTGTGAGTAGTCAAAATTTTCTCCACAAGAGAAAGGGTTGCTTCCTACTCCTCATCCTCTATCTGAGAAAGAGTGTATTTTTTTGTAGCTTCTAAAAGCCTGCTTAATTACTCTTCCTCCTACACACAAGAAATATCATAAGCATGATAAAGAAACACATTTTTTCTGTGCATATCATTGAGTGCCTAGCCATTCCACTAGTGAATGTAAGGCCTTGAAGGATAAAATACAACAACTTTGTGATTCAAGTGCCATCATTCATTTATTTGCTGATGCACCTTCCCTTTCTACAAATGACAAGTGATATTGATGTCTGCCTCTATCCTGTGTGTTCTATGTATCTTGCATGTTTCTCCTCCCCTATGTGATGGGGGCAGTGATAAATTAGTCTGGAGATGTACATCCTTCTTAAGGACCCCCTCTCTTCTCTATGTCTTTCAAATGAAGTGTCCCTTGAGTGGACCCTTCTCTCTTTTGAAGGGTTCTTGAGGGACCCCCCATTTGAAATATTTTCTCTTGAATGAATTATATGGCGTCTAGCTTGGGGGTAGCCAGACTAGACCTATTTCATATCTTTGCATCTAGCTTGGGGGTAGCTTGACTAGACCTCACTTTTCAAACAACGTGTCCCTCGAGTGGACCCATTTTCTTTTGAAGGGTTCTCGAGGGACCCCTTTAAAAGTTTTCCAATTTTTTGACAGTTTGCATGACTGTCCGCTTGATTGCCTGCATGGTTGCTTTGCTTTCTAACATGCTTTATCTGCGAGTAAACATGTCGCTTTGTAGGTGTGCCTGTAAAGCCGCTTTCTAATTCGACTCTATGGAGTCCCCTTTCACTGGGTTTCCCTCATGTGAGAGGTCTTGGGGACGCCTCCTTGTAGGTTTGTAGGTGTGTAAGGAACTTACTTCTCAGGTTTCCTCCATGTGAGAGATCTTGGGGGATGCGTCCTTGTAGGTCTGCGGGCCTATAAGGCACTTTCATCTTAGTTTCCTCCATGTGAGAGATCTTGGGGGATGCCGCCTTGCAGGTCTGCAGGCCTATAAGGTGCTTACTTCTTTGGGTTTCCCTCATGTGAAAGATCTTGGGGGACACCTCCTTGCAGGTCTATGGGCCTATAAGGCGTTTACTTCTTTGGGTTTCCCTCATGTGAGAGATCTTGGGGATGCCTCCTTGCAGGTCTATGGGCCTGTAAGGCACTTACTTCTCTAGGCTTCCTTCATGAGAGTAAACTTGGGGGTTGCCTCCTTGCAGGTCTATGGGCCTGTGAGACGCTTTCATCCCGTGGGATTTGTCCATCATTGGTTCGAGGGCCTTCGGTGTACTTTGTGCAACTTCATAGTTCCATAGAGCCACAAAGTCCTTTTTGTTTGAACCTCCTCAGGAAAGAGTACCTGTGGAACCATCTCTCTTGGAATTTTCATTCCTTTCTAGCTTCTCCATCTCTTTCTCTTAAATTCTCTTTCTTCTCAATTGTATATACCAGATTGAAGATCTACATCTTCTTCATCCTGAGTATATGCCCTTCTTCTCTTCATTTTAGAATTCTTCTATGTGTTATTCTTTTTAATTTGGGGATGATGCATAGTATTGAGACAACCTTTTACATCGAGTTCTCTTTCAATTTGCTGACTCAAGTCCTTTAGTTTTCTATGCGCTAACATTGTTGTTTGGTGTAGGTCTTTCTTGTCTAATGCATTTGTTTTGCAGGCCTTTAGCCTGGGGGCATGCTTCTGTGGTTTGAAGAGTTATCTACTTCCTCTATATTATCCTTTTGGCATTATGATGTTATTTATGTTTAGTAGATTTCCTTTGGCATGCATATTAGTGTAGATTCATATGCCCACTAAAGTGGGGGAAAAATGTAATGTCGTAAAATTGCACCTCTTGCAATTTCACATACATTCTTGCATCCACTTTAGTGTCCACTCCCTTAGCATCTTGTGTAGGCTCATTTTAGCCCCTGCATCAACCTTTTTCTCTTCTCAGGATGCTTAGCACCCCTTTTTAGTAGCTACCCTCACGCGTCAACTTTGCATCAAACCTTGTGCTTTTCCCATTCGTGTTGTTTTATAGCGTGACGTGTTCGGACACTAGCGCACTGCACAAACATCTACGTGCCACGCTAGCATCATGTGATGTTTCAACATTCAAACGATCTCCTTTGATCATGTTTGCCACTTGTCATCTCCTTTGGTCGGTGGTAATGACTCGAGATGCCTTGTAACCGCCAGTGAATCTTCTTTTTGCCTCTCTTCCTTCCTTAAATGCTTTCTTTTCACTTCATTTGCAACTCTCTTATGATTCTAGCTTCTTCTCCTTCTTGGCTTCTCTCTCAAACATTCTACCATCTTTCTCTTGCTTGCACAACTCCCTTATTTGTCACAATAGCTTCAAGCTCTCAAATTCTCACAACACTCTTTTTACTCTTGGCTCTTGTAGCTATCTTTCTCTCCCTCTTTGCATCTCCTTTGGCTCTTGCAGCTCTACCTCTCTTGTCTTGTTCTTTTGAGCATCTTGGGATTTGTCACATCCCTTATCATTTGCATCCTTACTTTGTGATATGGGTTCTCCTCCTCAAGTGGGGTTTTCTTTTATCACTCATACTTTGTGGTGCTGGTTCTACTCCTGAAGTGGGTTTTTCTTTCACCACACACTTTATCTATTTCAGTTCATTTCTCTCTATCTATCTGGCTGTCCATGGAGGTGGGAACACCAAAACAAGGGTTTGAATGAGGTAAGGCCCTATACAGCCCCAACACCTTCTCTAGATCTTACGCATGCAGGTATTGAAGATATCTACTAGCTGAAGGCTTCATTACTTGGGTTTTTGTGAGCATTTTTCTATCTCTTATTCTCTTACTTTATCATTTATTCTTTACTTTGCTTCAATTCTATCACACTCTGTTATTTTCCTATGCTTTAGAAGTTCTCAACAATCAGAGTAGAAGTTGTCATTTAGATATTTTCTATGATAAATTCATTTTCTAGTCTATACGAGACGCCAATGCGTCTCTGAGACACCAGCGTGCCATGCTGTCGTCCGTATCCTGCACTGACGTCCTTTGGCGAGAGCTTGTCAAAATTTCCAAGAAATATTTGTGACCCACTCTTTCCGATTCTAGAACTTTTGTGATGTTCCTTGAGGTAGTTTAGGGCAATTCGTCCCGTGAGGCTCTCTGAATGAAGAGAACTCGTGAGTAGTGAATCCCCCTTCTCTATAGGTTCATATGTTCTAAATGTGTTCCTATGTTATTATCACCAATTTTTCGTATATTGAATAAGTAATCCCTCTATGTGACTATGCAAACTATTAGTAATCTATGCAATTTATGTAATGAAATTTTTTCATATCTTGGTATCTTGGTTTGAATCTGCTGAAGTGCCCTATCTCTTTGTATATTTGTTTTTTTCATCTTTCTTTCATTGTCATTGCAAATCAAAACATATTTCATGGTAAAACGTCCTTTTTTAATTTATTATATCCTATGAGGTCCTAGTTGGTATTCATATGTCTTCCACTAGGGTTTCTATTATTCAACTTTATTTATCTTTTCACCTTTTGTATTTTTGGGTTAAAAGTACAAAAGAACCCCAAATACCCCTATCATTCTGAGGGAGCTTTCCTACTCACACGTAGAGGAAGATTGTTGTTTCTCTAGAAATCTCTCCAACTGTTGGAGCATTATTGCCATTTTCCATTGGGCGAGTCAAGTATCATTTCAAGTGCCAATCCACTTACCAACATACATCTTGAGTTACATTTATAAGATATGGTTATCTTTATGTGATTATAGATGTCAACACCTAGGTTTTCCATGAAAGACTCTTGGAGTCTTTGGTGAGGTGTCAATTTATGACTCACCAATTTTGATAGGAGGTCCTTAGTTAAGAGGATGTTTGGTGTTGTGTCTTAGTTTATTATAGACATTGGCTAGATTTTTGCTATGGTATAGGTGATTTTTGGAGCATGATATGTTTGTTGGAGAATACAATCACATAAGAGGAGATTTTAAATCATGATATCATGATGTGTTCCTATATTTTGTAGTTGTGTAATATTAACTTCGGTAGTGGTCTAGTTAATTTTCTTGGTATTGAGTATAATGATATTTTACTTCAAAGCTTCATGATAGTGCAATGTTACATTTAGAATTTGTTGAGGATTGATTGGTTGTAGGTTCTCATGGATACTTAAAGAGAATTCAAGGTGAGAATAGAGTTCTCTTAGGTGTTAGAGACTTTTGTTGAGATGGTTAATCTTTAATAAGGTTTCAATAGTAAGATTAAGGAGCCTTCACCTAGATATGGATGTGAGTCCATGGTGGACCTATAAAGGAATTATTTATGGAGAAAGTCATGGTAGGTTTAGTGTACTCTAGGGGAGCAATCTCATTACCCACTCTTGGTATTCTAGGTGGATAATCATCTACTAGGTATGCCACTTTGTTTCTAGATACCTTATGCTTTATGGTTTGTCTTCTAATGGATTTAAATTTTGATCTATTCTTGTTAGTTTCAGAGGGTTCATATCACGAGTTTTTGACATGTTTATCTCTTTTTGCTTATGATTTTATTTTAAAATAATATTTATGAGGATTTTAGGAGATATTATTGTGCTTATCCCTAGTTATGAAATGGATTTGAGTTTGATCTTCCATGATTTTAAAGAGGCTTACATTAATGTTGGTTATATGATACATATATTTTGGTTGATCTATAAGATTGAATAGTTGGTTGTTAATTATTTCTAGTTGTGTTGGTAAACAGATTTGGCACTTGAAATGATACATGACTCACCCAATGGAAAGTGGAAAAAACATTCCAACAATTGGAGAGATTGCTTGTGAAACGACAATCTTCTTTTGTCTTTGAGAGGGGTAGCTCCCTCCTATGATTTTATTTGGATTTTTGAATATGTTTAATAGAAATGAAAATAAAATTAAACAAATGCATTACAATGATCAAAGACTATGCATACAAGCTTCATACTAATTTTAAAATTTCAAATGATAACACATTCAAATTGAGATACCAAGAAATGAATATATTTCAAATGTGATTCATTAAAGATTGACTATTCACATTCACAAACAAGATTTAGGATCACAAAGGTCATCATCAACTTAACATATGAAAATATTAATGATAACACATAGAAAAAACCATGAATGCACCTTCAAGAATGCTTTCTATTACTTTATAGAATTATACAATTCCAAAAATCCCCTTATGCAAATTTTTGAAAATATCAATAAGTCCCTTTGGTATTGGGTCCTAGCCCAAGTCTTTATACTTGCAATTGCATAGAAAAGATAAGAGGACATGTGGAAGTATTGGTTTGACTCAAACTTAGTCAATTGATCGTGCAAGTTATCATTAATAATGCTACCCCAATCAATGAATTAATTTCCTACACTTATGATCATGATGAAAAGGTACATCCATTTTTCAAATTCAGTTGAACTTCCATTTCCCACTAGTTGGTGAAGAACTATCAAATCGACAACATCATCAATGAAGAGAGTCCTATGGAGAGCTTTTGGAAGCTAAGACTTACCTCCTTTGGTTACCAATTACCAAATTTTCGCAATGGTGTTGACATTGGTTCTTATGCTCATTGAAATACTGCTTAGAAATATATCTATTGATGCGAGCTACCTGATCTCTGATAGGTAATTTGAAGATGATCCCAATGGAGACACTGTCTAACCTAACCACCAAATTTTCATCAATATTTTTGATCACTCTAGACTCAATGTTATATTTTTTAATACATTTTAACACAAGATTAGGACATCAGACTGCCATAGAAAATTCAGTAGTGTGTGCCAACCCACTCTGAAAAATATTCTATGCTAAAGGTGGCCTCTTTCATTCTTCCATATACTTCCAAAAATATTACATGCTAATGTGACCTAACTTGATGTTGGAGACTTTTAGAAGTGTACTTTCAAGTACACAAAAAAAAAAACATAACCTTGATACTTATATTTCATGATTACAAATTTATAAAGATTTGACTAATATTTTGCCTTTGTTCAAAAACTTTAAAAACTAAGTGAGTGGTTCACAGGCTTTCTATGTGCGCATATATCATGCATGTATATCCAGAAGATAATAACATTGCAGCTACGCTTCTCTGTTTCTCCCGATTAATACTAAATTTCCTTATCAAAGCTTTTGGAAAGTTTAATTTGTCTAAAAGTTTACAAAATCTTCATAACCAGTCTATCTTAGTCGTAGCTTGCACATTAGACTTCCTTGAGAATTTCTGAAACCTTTCCAACAAATTTATGTTGTGCATGCCATGAGATGATATTCCTTGGAACTATCTTATAGATAGTTTGCGTACCTTTCTTGTACCTCCACATTTGCATGCATGAAAATAAGAGCATTTACAACTACAACATCTAACAAAATTCCTTTATCTTTTATACCTATCTAGATACCCATACTCTGTTCTAAGGTTCCAATCTTTTGCATAGCTCAGCTAGTATGCTGGCAAAAGTAAACTGTCGGGTTGGAGACTTATTTATTACATACAATGAAACAGTGTAATCGGCCTCATGAGGATACCCATGTCTTCTGTCATTTATATGGTTAAATATTTAACGTGCATCCACCATATCTCCACAATTGACATACATGTAAATAAGCTTACCATGAAAAGTTGTGCGTGTAGCATATGCCAAACACCTGTGAGTAGTGAAAGAACATACATTTTTCCTTTGGGAAATTTATATGTTCCTGAGAATGCAAATCTCCAATAATTGAAGATATGTTGATTTGTCTTCAGGGAGATAGCATGTAGTAAGCAGAGTGTGTTGCGCCTCACCATTTCTTAACAATCATAAAAAAAATTATCAACACAACCACCATGTTTTTAACAGAATACTCCATTTATTTTA
Organism: Sequoia sempervirens; assembly: GCA_007258455.2. Taxonomy (NCBI): domain Eukaryota; kingdom Viridiplantae; phylum Streptophyta; class Pinopsida; order Cupressales; family Cupressaceae; genus Sequoia; species Sequoia sempervirens. The sequence goes on along the minus strand of VDFB02379711.1, from coordinate 175,402,551 downwards.
TGCTTTAAAGGATGTACATGCATTGTTTTCAAATCTCCAGTTCTAAAGCAATAGAAAAGATAACTTGAGGTCGCGATGAGGTTTCTTGAAGACTTGGCGATACATGCAAAATAACTGCTGATCTGTTCTTCAATTTGCATCCATCATCGATGATTAAGTTAAATTTCTCAACCATTAAACTAGAAAAAGGGGGTTTTCAAGGATAACTTTTCTTTGAGGGAGTATTTTTCAACATTTATAACTCTCAACATTATTTTGATGGAACATGGTATGACTATAAGAAGGGGATGCTCTTCTGTTCCTAATGTGGAGGTTCTTCTACATCGTTTGTATTAAAAAAAACACTAGTTATAAGAGGAATAAATCTAGTAATTACATGTAAGCAACCTAAATAAATTATTATGTGATCTCTTTAGGAATCATATTTAATTTTTAAAGATTGAAAAAAGTAGATTGAATTTATTTAGAAGAGGAGAATATGTAATATTAGCTTTTTAGGAGGGGGCTTAGTAATTTTTTTAAGATCACTCTTAAAAAATATTTATAAGGAAATTATTTTTAAATCATTTTTTAAGCAATTTATCTATGTTACATATTTAATTTAATTTTATGTCAAGTCTAGAGTTGTTAAGTTATTTTTCAAGATTAATTGTAAGTTTCATCAACTTTCTCATCATATTATTTATGATTAAGATACTAATTTATATATCATTTTTTACTTGATACTATTGATTTTATGAACACATCGTAAACCTTGAATAATTATATCTTTTGAAAAATACTATATTTCTAAACGATTCTCTTATCTACACACCCTAATGGGTCCATAGAATTACTAATATTTATGGCATATCTCAAAATTGATGTGGGCATTGTAGACTCTTCCATGTTAACTTACCCTGACTGTATTAGGATTTGGTGGGTAAATAGAGGCTTTTCCCCACCTTTATCCATGTTGTCATATCCTACGATGCATTGATTTTTAAAGTTGTAGCTCACTTTATGGGGAGAATAATTTGAGAGGAAACACCTAAAAGAGAAGAATGTTTTGTGACAAGACCATATTGAATGGCTCAATACAAATGAATGGTCTAAGTTGATGCCTACTTTATATATTAAGGATGAAAATGAAAAAGAAGCTAGATGATGAAAGGCACATACATGTTCATGTGACATCTTGCATTCAAATTCATCCTCAATGACATTATTTCTTATGAATATGAAACACATGATCATATTAATTAGCAATTTGGACATACACATGTAGAACCATAACTCTTAAACCTTCTCAAAACATATGACATATTATAGTTTCGTTAGTTTTGGATTGTAACTAAGGATGTGTAAGTCTCAAAGTTTACATTGCATAATTTTTTATTTTTTATTTTTTAATGCTTGAAGAGAAATATCTTGAGATAAAACATTAGTTGGTGCTCTTTGTCTATCCTCCCTTATCATTGAGTTTGACTACTAAATTTTTTATTATGGCTTTGATAAAGGAATAGGGAAATGGTTGATACATTTTGTTTATTAATTTTTTCCATTAGATATACAATACCTTCTATATTAATTATTGATATATTCATTTCTATCAAGTTTATATTGATGGATATGTCCATAATGATGATTCCATCAAGATAAATTATGAATCGTATATTAATTCACAAGATTTTTTTTTATATAGGATTACATTTTTTGTGGTCCTCTCCCATCATATAGCTTGATGGTTTTAAAATATTAATTTTATTTAAATGCATTTTCCCTTTTAATATTTTTATTAAAATTATGATTAAACTAGTTATTTTCTCATCAACTCATTGAAATTTAAGAGGCCTTTACAAACGGATATTATTTCGTAAACTCAAAACTAGTACGAAATTTAATCCTAATATTTTTTTCCTCCATATTATACAAGAAAATATAGATAGTTGTGTTGGTGCTTTTTCTTGTAATCCCCAATTCTAAGGAAAAAACACAACGCCTAAACCAAGGGATCACTTGAGGTTAAGACAAAGTTCTTTCACTATCAACAAATTATGGACAAGAAAGGCCAACGAACAAGGCTATGATCAGCCTTCTGCAATTTGAGCTCCACAAAACTCAGGAGGGTGTTCCTATTCAAAGATCTGCACATTTAATGAAACTTGCACTAAACAACACATTGCAAATTTCTAACATGTGGATGATTCTCAGATAAATGTATAAAGGATGTTATACATTTCATTAAATTCAAACATAATCCCTTTTCACCTTCAATCAAACCTAACAATAGATAAATTAAGAGACATCTTCACTTCAAATACACAAAGAAGTCACAAGAGAATCATTCTCAATCATAACCCTTGTGTTTTATTAATCTCCATGAAGATATAGAAAACCTAATAAATTAGACGTGAAAATGGAAAAGATTCATTGAGATTTTAAATGGTGATTCCCTCCAGGGTTTGCACAAAAGAAAACACTAGACCAGTGCCTTGTCCATAATAGAGTCAAAATGAAATACCCATCTAGTAATAGCCTAAACACAAAACCAGTGACCATTAAGTCATTACTACATTAAAATAATGAGGTCTCTTAAGGACATATTTGCAACATTCTTATAGATCCTGAATGCAACACAATATTTTCAATATTTGACTAAAAGCACATTTAATCTGTTCTTTGAACAAAAGCCATCAATCCAAACATTTATTGCAACAAAAACCATTATAATCTTTGATTACTTTGATAAAAATATAATGCATACATTCTAGAGATATTACAGTGTGATATTTTCATGATTTGCATGCCATTAACGGAAATGAATTACACAATTGGAACTTTGAAATTTAAAGAATTCCTAACCTAGAGAGAACTCTGTACATAAATTACAATATCTTCAACCTAGAGAAAACTGGAACCTCCCTAAATGAAACCAAAAATTACATTTTAAGAGAAAAGAGAAGAGAAGATAGAAGCCCTAAAAAGAATCCACCGTTGACACATAGCATCTTCAGCTCCCTTGATTCTGCAACATAATGACATTTAGAAAATGCCTCTTTACTCTCCATTTTCCCTCTTCTTTGTCTTCACTTGCAAATCCCATGCATCTTTTTACCTTGCCTGTAAAAAGTCATTTACTGGCTCCATTTTCACTTGCAAGTGAAAAATATCACTCCTAGGTAAAAACCCACTTACTGGCAGTTGAAAATTTCATTTAACTTGCATTTTAAATTGAGCATAGAGTCTTCATTTTCAACCTTTGTTCCCCTACAACTAACCTGGCATTTAAAAACATGATTTGAATCCTACTCTTCAACCTTCAGATCTCCCATTTCACACTGCAACTTATTTGACATTTTGTCAAACAATTGCTTAGTAATCCATTTTACTTGCAATCTTATTTTCAATGATCCTGTTCACTTTTATTTGCATTTCAGTAGCCTTCCAAAATGCTCATAACAACATTGAAAATATTGCAGAGGTATTTAGAAATATTTCTTGGTTGTGATAATGTATAATTTTTTTCCCAAACTACTTCCTGGACATGAGAAATGGACTGGAAAATATTTTGGATGAAGAAACAATCATAATGTGTTAGAAAACAAGATCAGACATGCAAACCAAAAAGCCTTCCACAAAAGAGAAAATAAAAAAAAACAAAGCTATTGCAAAAAGATATGTAAATAATATTATTTAGGAATTCATAATTACATGAGAATGATTTGCTTTATAAAAGAAAAGTATGGATAACCCTAATCTTATCTTGAGCAACAAGATAGCTCAACAAGATAGGATGACAATTATAAACCTAGGAATTAAAATATTACCTAGGTAAACTTATGCAAGTGTAATAATTAATTAATTACACTAACACCCCACCATAAGTGCAACTTAGGGAGACTAAAAAAGGAATGCACCTAAAACTAAGATGAATGCAAGAAAGAATGAATGGGTCCCAACAACAAGGCCTAATCAGGTACCCATGTACAAATGCAATAATGAGGTAGAGAAGGAAAACCCAGTGGGACAAAACCCCCTACAATGAGATGACTGCTGCAAAGAAGCATTGAAATAACACTGTGGAGTAACACTAGAACCGCAATCCGACAAGCAAGGAAATATACTTTTGTTTACAAGAAACCAAATGAGAGTCACTAAAGGACTCAGGCAAAATAATAATAATGCAACAACAGACTCGATGCCATGGAACAACCCTGGAATCTATGAAGCAATAGTAGATAATATGATGTCAGAATTTGGAAACCGTGTATCTCGATGTCGATGCCAAACTGAGACTAAAAATCTTCCATGGGAACAAGTACCATAAAGATTCTGGAACATTAACCATAAAAACATGGCCCTCAAATTGAGATGGATCTGAACCAATGCAGATCAATAACCATAAACTCCCAATCTGAAGTGTGAACCAATGTGAATTTGATATGTGTCAAGCAAGAGCAAGATGTGGCCAAAAAAACCTAAAAAACTAGATACAACCCATGTGAGTTGTCATCAATAAGAAGATGGAGATCAAAGTGCATACACACTCTAATCAGATTATTATGCAAGAAACTCCCCTGATGGAACTTTATCTCAGTTCATTTATTACAATAACCCAATGATTGTAAATGGAGAGAATGAAAAAATGCATAAAAAAAACTAAAAATATACCTCATATCTATGTAGAGGACTGAACCAGCTTTCCAACGCAGCAAGAATGGCAAAAAAAGGATCACCAAGTCAAAAGATATGCCCTCCGAAGCGAAATCTGAACATCTGACTTCAATAGGTAAAAAATCCCACCAAACAGAAAAATCTCTAAAAACAAACTGCTCCATCAGAAAATTGGGCTCGCTAGCTTTTCGACGATATCTCATTTCAAAAATTTCACCTTCGGGATCAAAAGTTATGATGAAATGAAAAAAAGGCTTGTATGGGGGCAAATCAGGTACTTCATAGGCTAAATGGGCGCAAACGTTTAGCTCCTTTCACTTCTGGCCCCTAGTCTGCCATATGACCAGGGGGTGAAAAAAAGAAAAATAAAATCCCCATCGACAGATAATACAAAATAAAAAAAGCCACATACATAGGTCGACTTTTACAATAGTCGACTATTGAACTTGTTTTGAATAATAACAAAACAAAAAAATAAATATCAATTGACAACCGATGCAAAGAGTACCCACCTTCCGTGCAAAAACTTTGATTTGACACTGATGGTACCAGGCCAATGGATTGGATGTTGATCGGAGTGGAGACAAGTAGTTGTACAAAATTTGCCAATATAGATGATAGAGTATGGTGACGACAAGAATATGGGAAGGCCGAGGATGCAGAATAGATGATATGATGGCCACAACCTGCCAGAAAATAATAGATGCTGACGACAATAAACCCTGCCGATCTGATGACCTATTGTACGTTGAGTGCCGGTGGGAGGTACCCGATAGAAGGTACAAGTGACCGCCAACATTAAAGGACCCGTACTATGTCGGCCAAAACCACCGCAAAAATATGGCAATGGAATACAATAAAATAGTTGAGCCCGATTCAAATAAAAATTTGCTTGATATAAATAAAATGCAGAATATATATTGTTTAGAATATTTCCTTTGTGAAATAAATAAATCGTACCCTATACGGGGGGCGTATGGCCACCCCGGGTAAATTTTGTCTTTCCTCATGAATAGCTGAAGGCGAAATAGGGCATATTAAATGTCGATTTTCATCTCCCAGATGCTTTGGATTTGATGGCGAGGTCTGATTTGCTTGAAAATGCACCAGAAGCTTCGCAACTCCCAGATTTGCAAAATCTTCAAACCCTCATAACTCTGGCATAAAATGTCGGATTTAGGCGAAACAAAAGTCGATCTTGACTTTTTCGACAACCCTCGACTTGAAAATGAGCTCAATTTTCCTCCAACGTATGCCGAAAGTGACCATGCAAGAGCACCCAAATAGAGAGACAATCTCAAGGTATGAAACCATCAAGGAACCCCGAAAAACTCTACACTGAATCTCTCCAAAAATCTGAGAAGGGGTTGCATATCAAGGCTCTGATACCATGTTAGGAACCAAGATCAAACATGCAAACCAAAAAACATTCCATAGAAGAGAAAATTAGAAAAAGCAAAGCTATTGCAAAAAGATGTGCAAATAATATTATTCAGGAATTCATAATTACATGAGAATGATTTGCTTTATAAAAGCAAAGTATGCATAACCCTAATCTTAACTTGACCAACAAGATAACTCAACAAAATAAGGATGACAATTATAAACCTAGGAATTAAAATGTTACCTAGGTAAACTTATGCAAGTGTAATAATTAATTAATTACACTAACATAATGAACTTGCAAACATTCCAAATTTTTTCCCCAAATGCAAAAACTGTGATTGATCTTTAACTTCAACAAATAAGAGGAGCTTTTCAAATTATTCTCAATGATGCAAAGGAATTTATTTGATTGTTAGGAATTGGAAGGAGTGGGAGGGCGTTTTCCTTGCTGATAAGTATTTATCAAATGTGAATGGGAGACCTACTTAACCCATAAACAAGCTTTGGGTAGCCTCAAAAGAGCCAAAAAGTGGCTTCCCCACCAACCCGCGCCCTTCACAAAACCTCTCCAAAATTTTGGCAGGCTGGTGGGGAAAGGCTTTGGGTGTAAAATTTTGACTTGTATTTCATCTTGAAACATGCAAAAATTATTTCAAAGACCCCCCCTAACATTTAAAACACAAAAAATGCTTTAAATCTTGCAAAATTTTGAAGTTGCAAAGAGAAAAAAACAATTTTCTTGCTGACAAAATGGTAAAAAATTGCTGCTCACAAATGGGACCACTTGGAGCCATGATTTTTTTCTTAGGAACATTATCAATTATTTAAAGAAAACCCATTTGCTCAACACTTGCATCATTGAGAGATTTCTAGGACCTGCTTTGTAAACTAGTCTATCAGATGCCTTTGTTGCAATTGAAATGCATTAAAATAATGCATCATATGATCTTCAATTTTGACAAAAATAGAGATGGAGATGTTTTGGACCAAAATGAGAAATGGGTTTCCCTTAGAATCACAAAATTTGAAACTTTCTAAAACACCAATTTTGACCCGATCACAATTAGAAAATAATTAGATAACCCATCAGAACTCATCCTGAGGGCCTGAAACTGAGCAAAAATGTTACCATATGCCAAATGAATACAATCACTAAGGGTATTTGCAATATGAGCTTTGACTTGCAAAATATTAATCAACAAAGAGGGCCTTCGAGGCATATTCGACAAGATGCAAGCCTAGGTTATGTTGATGCATTAAAGATATATAAGCAATTCAAATTTTGAAAATTTGAAGGTACCATCAAGTTGTACACAAATTTATAACAAGTACAAAAATTATTGAAATGGATAAAATTTATCTAAAACCAAAGCATATCACCTATTTATAATGGGTGGCTATCACCCTAATTAAACTACCCAAGGAGCAAGCCTGGAATAGATAACTCATCCATTACTTTATAATCATTAGACTATTTTTTAGATGTATGCTCATTGGAAATTAACAACTAAATATTAAAAATATTTTTTTTCTAAACCAATAATCAAATTTATTTAATTATTATGTTACTGACTATGTTGGTGATCCCACTTATAGGAAATCTACCATGTATTCAAAATAAATGGTGTAGGTGATTTTACATGAATGGTGTAATAAACGCTCAATCATGCTCCCAAAGAGCTTGCCAAAGATAGGATTGACCATAATCGTACGGTAGTTAGATGGATTGTTGATATCACCACTTTTGAATATAGGAATGACCACACTAGTGGTCCACTCCATAGGAAATCCCTCTTGATTGACATTATTGAAAATTCTTTTTATGTAAGGAGCAAGAGTCTCGATCCCCCATTTTAAAAATTCAGCCTGCAACCCATCTATGTCTTGTGCTTTACCACTTGCTAAATTCTTTATTCCTTGTTTGATATCATCCATAGTGAATAGTTCCATTGATGTGTTAATAACAGGTGGATGGTCTTTCTCATGAACCCGCTCGTAAAGAAGCCTAGCATACTCTAGCCATTGGCCATCTGTAATACTGTTTTCAGTCCTCTTTTTCTTTTGCTGCAATTCTCTCCAAAAACCTTTAGGGTTCTGTTTTCCAAGCGAGATTAGCTCCTTCCTTCTTTCATTTACATAATCATATTTTTTTGACTGCACCAATTTTTCATATTTTTTCTTGTACTCTTTGTCCATTCCTTTCTTTTTTAGTGATCTCTTGGCTGCCTTACATTCTTCATCATACCAAGGATTTGCCGGGAAAGTGTTTGTAGCCCTCATCTTGGGGTGGGACCTTTTGCATGCATTTAAAGCCTTGTGAATTATTGGGATCAGCGAATTGCTGTGAATGTGGATGTCCCCATCCTTTGTTGCTTTGACCTCTCCGTTGTTTTTTAAATCATGGAAATGTTGTTTAAGAACAGCGTTAAATCTTTCTCTATTTTCTTTATTCAAGAGGATTTTACCCTTGGGGAGGGTTTTATTTTGCATGTGCTGAACCTGTTTAATGTGTTGGCTGATTGGGGACATGCGGAGTTTAACCAGAAGAGGTAAGTGGTCAGATTTCATCCCAATAGGGCAGTCCTCAATATCAAACTCTAGCAATCTAGAGACAAAACCTTGAGAGCAAATCACATAGTCCACCACACTTTGACCATTATACGTTTTGCAAGTGATACCCCCCGACTTTGGCCAATCTCTCATCCCATTACAAATAACCATGCCAAACAGACTACAAAGCCCAAGTAATTCAGTCCCAAACGGGGTCACATCCCCATTGTCATCTTGGGATGTTCTTTCCCAATATTGATCTCCACCTTCCTCTAACCATAAAGGATTGTTCTCCCCTTTTTCATCCCTGCTCAGCTGAAGAGACTGATTATTAGCTGTCCTTGCATTAAAGTCACCCATTAAGACAACATCTCCAAGTGCGCTGAAAATAGATATGTCTCTTTTTAGTGAGGCATACGGGTCTTCGTTGTCTAAATTTCTCTTCTTATAGAACTTAGAATTTTTTGGAGCAAAGTAACAAGCAGCCAATCTGAAAGTCACCCCATTTTCTGTTATTTGCAGCCATATGTACTGTTTATTTGCGTCTTCTTTTTCGAATTCAACAATTCCCTGCCATTTCTCACCTATTAGCACTATAACTCCACCATAACCTTTGCCTGACTCATTCCCTTTGTTCCAAACTGAGACTTTCTTATACCCTTCAAAATCTGGGACTTTGCAGCCTTCATGCTCATGTGTTTCAGTAAGAATGATAATATCTTTACCCTTTGCTATGGGCCCCAATCCAGGTCCTCTTCTCCATGGATATCCTCTACAATTCCAACTTACAACACGTAAGTATTCCTGTGGGGCCCCCAATTCCTATTTCTTGTTTGAAAAATGATCACCAATTTGGGCTTTCCCATTCTTCAACCATGCCCACTTTCCTTCATTTCTTGCTGTTTTCACTTTCTCCCATTCTTTCCTTTGTGCTTCCTGCTGCTCGAAAGTCAAATCTTCGTCTAGGTAAATATGTGTGCCTCTAAGTAACCCTCTATTTTTTAGAATTCTGTTCTTATCCTCTAAGCTTCTCAAGGTGACTCTTACATGCCTATCCCTTCCACCATCTATCTTTTTTCCAATTCTATTTGCTTGCTGAATATAACCTGTCCATTTCAGCTCGTCTTTAAGGAAGTTCCTTGCTAGGATGTATGTTCTTTCCCTTTCACCAAAATCTTTCAAACCTTTAATAATAATGTTTGTAGCCTTGCTTTGTTTATCTTTTTCTTCCCTTAGTTGCCTCTTGACTTGTTTCTCAATGATTACTTGTTGCTCACTTGCTGAGCCACTTACCACATGTGACCATGATTTGGCCTCTTCTATTTGGTCTCTTAACTGATTCTCTCTTTTCTCCAGGTCTACTAGTGCTGATTGAATCAACTCTAATTCCATTTTGTTTTCACCTCCTTCCACGTCTGGCTTCTTGTTTTCAGTTGTTTTGAGTTGATCTAACTCCTACCTTAGAGTGATCAGTTCTTGTTGTCCCTTCTCCATGTTAGCTTGTAGATTTAAAATTTGCTCCTGCAGTATTTTATTGTCCCTTTCCAGCTTGCATTTGGACTCTGTAACTATTTTAAATCTGCTGTCCTCCAACCTCTCCTTTGTTTCTAAAACATCAAGTCTATTTTTCATTCTCATGAGCTCTTCCACATATAACTCTGAGGACCATAGAAGTGGTGAAGACGTAGGGCTATAAAGTTCAGTGGATACTTTTTCAGTGACCTTGCTTGCAATGGTCTCTTCCTTTTTATTCCTGACTTCCTCCATCTTACTCATGCCTGACCCAAGGCTCTCTATGTCTCCTATTAGCTTTCCCTTTCCTTCATACTCAGTTTGATTAGTTTTCTCTTCTTTCTGAAATGTTTCATTATATATACCTGCCTTACTGTTATGAACCTTTGGTAAAATCCAAGTGAATTTTTTCTTTTGATTTTGTTTCAGTTTACGTCTCTGAGCTTGTCTGCGTCTTAGAATCCCATTATATTGCTTTGCATTTACCAAGATCAGCTTTTCTTCTGTATTTACATGATTCAATATGCTTGATAAATGCGATCTCGTAAGCCAAGAGTCCCAAACACTCGCTAAACCCTCATCTTGAACAGTAGGGTAGAGAGTGGACCACCCGTTTGACCACTGTGGAATGTGATAACCTAAAGATATTAAACCTTTTTGACCCAGAAGAGCAAAAAGATCACTCAACTGAATCTGGGGTTTATTTTCCAATTTTCTATTGCCTAGTAGATGTTCTAAAACTCCCAGCTGCATTGAGATTGGGTTTGTATTTGAGATTTGTGTCCCTACTGGAGGGACCCTCTGACATGCCAGGTCTAGGTTCTCACCCATAACTCCTTGTTTAACCCTCATGTGTTTGACATGCTGTGGATTTATTTATTCAAAATGCTGTGGTTTTGGTTTTATGTGGGTATGCAAGTTTGTCTTCTTACAGAGAAAGGGACAAAATAAACTTTAAAATAACAGAAAATAAGGAAGGGCGACAGGGAGACCTGTTGGAAACGCAGCCCACTGTCCATGCCTTCCCGTGATCCTAAAATCCGCTTTGTTTCGCTGGCTTGTGGGGTCCCTGGTCCCGCTTTGACTTTCTGCGTGCCCTTTTCCCCTTTTCCCGAACAGTGCTGGTACCTGTTGTCTGGTAAGACCCTGTCGCTGCCTATCTCTGTCGCTGGTAAACCCCTGTCGCTACCTGGTAAACGCGTATTCTGATAAATCCCTGTCGCTGCGTATTCCCTGTGTATTCCCTGCGTAAGAATGGGGGACAAAGGTGCAGATGCGGAGCGGATAAAAGGGCCGTGGAGTCCCGAGGAGGACTCAGCGCTGGAGGCCAAATAATTTCAATTAATTTCCTTTTTAAAAAAAATTAAAATTAATTGTTGTTGCACTATAATTATGTAGATCCCTCTGGATGAGATGGATCTGTAGAATTTTAGTGCAACAACAATTTTAGGTGGATCCCTCTGGATGAGATGGATCTGTAGAATTTTTGGTCCCCTGTTCTGCTTTCAGGGTTGAGCCATTGTCATGACCTCGGAGGCTGGTTCATTTTGTTTTTTGGCAATTTAGTGATTTGGCAAACTTTTTGAAGAAGTTCTAAATGTTGCAAATTTAGTGATTTGGCAAACTTTTTGAAAGTGCGTCAGATTTCATAGGTTTGTTAGCTCACTAAAGGAAAAAAATGAAGAAGTTCTAAATGTTGCAAATTTAGTGATTTGGCAAACTTTTTGAAAGTGCGTCAGATTTCATAGGTTTGTTAGCTCACTAAAAGTGTGATAAGTGGGAAAAAGACCAAAATCTTCTATGTTGGAAAAGGAAAAAGGACTAGTCATGACAACATATACACATGTCACATGTTCATTTGGGGTGGGATTCATTACCAATTGTTGGTTTCAATTATAAATCATCAATTGCAACCAATGAGAACATCTTCTTTTTTTGAAATGTCAACTGAAGATTAAATTAAAACATAAATGAATTGTGGTGCGCCCTGCATATACAATTGTCAGAACTACAGGGACCCAATAAAACAATTTGAAAATTGTAGATAGCAATGAATTTCTATGGCAGGGAAAAAATTAGCTTCAAAAATGAGTATTATTGTAATCATGGATGCTTGAGAGTATCTTAAGCTACTCCTCTAAGCTAGCATGTAGAAGTAGCCTTCTTTCACACCCATCATCTCTTAATTCTCACCGTTGGACCAGTGCATCAATGATGACAGTGACAAAAAAATATTAACATTCTCCCATGGACGACCAGCACGGACACTGACTAGTTAAATTCTGCTACCATTGGCATCTGTGAGTGAAGGTTGAAATGAAGAAAGCTTTTATTGTTTAATATATTGAACCAAAGCAGATTAAAAATGAAGAAAACTTTCGTTTGGTTGTGGTAGAGAGTGAGAAGGAAGCATGACAGGTGCCAGGAAGGATGGCGCAGCACATGCTCCTTCAAACCTAATCATCCAAAGTCAATAAAGACATGAATGAAAGAAACTGCGCCTTACGAGCTCAATGCAATCAATGCAATAGGGTAGTAGCAGGCGTTGAATGGAAATCTGGAATCTTCTGAGTAGCAGGCGTTGAATGCTGGCAATAGTTGGCAATAATGCAACACTTTAATAGGGAATGTAACGCCCCGAACTCTGAACCCTAAAATTTGAAACGGTCGTACTGTGAATATTAAACCAGTGATCTCGTACTTTGTAGAAGACTTTTTCCATACGGATGATATCCTCCTTGATCTGTGCAGACTGCAGAGCAGGAATGCCCGGAGTAAAATGCTGGGTTTTCAACATTTGAACAGTCAAAGTTAATGCTTTTTTTTCTTCCAATGCAAAAGTGGGCTCATAAAAGATGGAGAACGAAGACCAAAACTACTTTTTTAGTTTTTTTAGACATAGCTAATATGGTTAGCGTATGTCTCATTTCTCCAAGAGTTGATCTAGTCATAGGTGAGATGAAGTCAATAGAATTTATTTAATGTATGGTCATATTGCTTGATATTAAATGTTTTTATTCTAGGAACTTGAAAATGGATTTCAAAAATATATCTATGAAAAATAAAATTAAAAGTTGAAGTACCAATTTCAAAAATATATCTATGAAAAATAAAATTAAAAGTTGAAGTAGGGAATTAAATTGTTTTAGCAATAATGAATGTTTCTCAAAATTAATATTTTTATTATGTATGTGATTGTTAGAATTTAATGGAATTTGATTAGATTTAACTAATTTAATATTTCATTCTTGAAAGGAACATCAATGTTAAGTTATTGGTTGTACTGAAACATCATGATGTAAAACCAAATTTATGATCTTGAAGATTGTTTTAAAGTTATTCATGTAAATGACCTCTTATTCATTCCCAAAGAATTTATTGATTGCATAGAAATCTCACAATACAAAATTAAATTCATGTGATAAATGATCTCTTATTGATTGCCAAAGAAGTTATTCATTGTGCCGAGAAACATCACAATGCAAAATTGAATTCATGTAACAAATCAACTTTGGGAATCGATAAGAGATCATTTACACCAAGAAAGGATATCATAATGATAAAGTTACCAACTTGCAATAATAAAAATCAAAAAAAAAATTAAATCAAATCAAGCTCACTTACCTTTCATAGATAATTGTAAAAGCTAGTGAATTATCAAATTCCTATGATACGATTGAATTAAGAAACATGTGATATAGTTTGATACTAAAATTATTCATAGAATTTCTTTGATAATTAAATGTGATTTTCCTCAAACTTGTAGTAAATCAAATATTGTTTTGGCATATTCTATAAATTGTAAACAATATTTAATCATGTGGGAGGGAAAACCATTCTATTTTTAAATTCCAATATAATTCAAAATTATATATTTACTTATTATTTCAAGTATTTAATGGCTACCCAAATTTGGTTTAAGAGATTTGGACATATATTTATAATTCATTTGAAAATAAAAAATCAAAATTTAGAGTTTTATTATAAATTTAAAGGATTGGAATCTAAGTGTCTTTGTATGTTTAATCTCCACATACAATATGGTGGTCATGTAGGCATGTCTTCATGATCAAATTATTCTTGTATTACTATAAGATAGCACTATCTTAAGCATTTGAGTGTGTGAAAATTGGCCAACCTCATATTAATGTGGATGTTGGTTTATCTCCTCTATAAAATTGGATATTATTATAAAAACATGCATGATCATTCTAAAATCTTTCTTCTCCCATTATCTTTTGTATTTTATTAGAAAGTTGGTAGGGTGGATTTTTTAGTAGGATTATAGTTAATTTTATTTTTTGAGTTTATACTTAAAGCTTATTTAAGTGTGGAATTATTGGATAATAAAGTTTCAAGTATATGAGATGTCATCTAATTATCTAGTGTTGGTTTAATTTTTTGCATAATTAAACATATTTATGCTAATTAAATATATTCAACCACAAAAATTTCTTCAATTCAACATAAAATAGTTAGTTCTATAATCATACTTAAACCTTAGAATTATGTTTTTATTAGTCAGTTACATACCCCCTTGAATGAAATAGAAAACATTGATTGATTTAAGATATCCAAGAATTCCCAAGCCAGATGATATAAACTTTAGGGGAAGAAATTGAAAGGAAAATATTGTACCAATATATAAAATATTTCCACACAACCCATGAGAGAAAAATATGTAACTTCAGAATTATTGAAAATCCACCCTACAAAAGAATGAGCAATCATACCATCAATACATGACACCAGATATACCCTAAAATATCTCTTATGAGGAAAACCCCTAGCCTCCAAAAAAATCCACACTCAATTTATTATTAATTACAAAAAACCTACAAATTTTTCATGAATACTTATAAAACACCAAGCTCCTCTAATGTATCTTCCATATGTCCAAGAATAATGGGTAAGCATGCAGCCACACATCCCATGTCATGCTTCATATATTCACTCTACAAGAGAGCTCAATAAATGACAACCAACCTAGCCACTAAATATGTGTTTGGTTTTGTAGATTTAATCTCACATAAAATCATTGAGTAATATTGGATAAACCAGTATCTCAAAACCATGAGAGAACAAAATTTTTAACCCCAACATTTACTTTTTGGTACTAATTTTTTTTCAATATGCAACACACACATAAAATATCTAACTAGATTGACACTATACAAATTTCAACAAGACCCAAAAAACTATTTAATGTGTCTAAATAAATCTCTAATGATGCACCATAAATAAATATTTAAATTTTACATAATGCAATGTCCCTTTTACAATTAATTTATATTCGTGGATCAAAAAGCCATTTCCTAACTCTAGTGAACTAATCCTATTAGAGCCCGACCTCTTATGCCTCAAAATTGTTAAGGGAAAGGAGTTTAAGTTCTAGAAGATTATGTTTTTTGCTAAGTTTTCAATTTTACAAAAAATATAAAAATGCAACAGAGTTCATGAGTTCATGAACACTCTACAAGTGCAACAAATGAATGTCAGTTTAGTATATACCAAATTTTCAAGGCTAATGAACTAGAAAAATGTGTGACAAAGAGAAGAATTTTTCCAAGTTCATGATGTCACAAATTTAATGAGTTCACAAACTCAATGAAAAGTTGATAAAATTTGTAAATTAAAAAAAAGTGCAACAAGCTAAAGAGAAGCTAAGAGAGGAAGTGAAAAGAAATAAAGAAAGGAAAAATATTGAAGAAGTTATAAATTTTGAGAAATTTATGGTTTGGAAAACTTTTTGAAAGTACATGGGAAAAGACCGAAATATTTTATGTGGCAAAGGTAAATTCAAAATTTAAGTTGGAAAAGGGAAAAAGAGTAGTGATGAAAACATCTACACATCTCACATGCTCATTTTTGGTGGGGTTCATTACCATTTTTTATTTCAATTATAAAAAGTAGACAAATGCATTCATTTAGAAATAATTCATATTCTACATATAACTCTTGTCAAAAACTTATTCGAAGCACTTGTGTTCAAGGAATCATATCTAAGGATAAAAACCATTGGGATTACTAGATATTAGTGGATGGAAACCATTTAGTTTCAAGGATCATAAGATGAAAACCCTTTGGCTTTGTAAGAAAATCTCATTCAGAGGTTGCGAATGAACTTTCATGATTGCAAATATTAGTTATTTTAAGTTTATAATTTTCATTTTATTTTTGGATCGAGCATAATAGTTTTAATTTGTGTTGCTACAAATGTAATTATTGTTTTATTTTTGTTACAACATATTTTATTATATTTTATAGCTTATTATAAATCAAAAAATGTTTTGGATTTTATCTATCATTTGTTGACCCTATTTATAAATTGGGGTCATTAATATTAATGAAAAAGTTATGAAGAAACTTGGATCTTAGAAGTCCTTATCAAAAAATAATTAAATCTAAAATTTAATTTTCCAAAATTATTGTTGAAGGCATTACAGTGGTACCATAGTTGTGATCATCTCATGTTTTGAATCATGGGGTTATTAGATATTATTGCCAATTTCCATATAGAGATTTGAACTAGATTCAATGCATATTGAACTTTAAATACAAGGATATAAAGAGAAAATTATTTTGTACACTTCAAGGAATTGATGACAACATAAATAGATACTAAATGGTTTGAAAAGTTAAAAAAACATAGCAAAATATTTGAAAGTGGATTTTTCATTTGAAAAATATGTAGAATTTTATTTCCCAAAGAGGATAAAAATAAGAGGTAAATGAGTGTAGAAAAGGAAACTAGAAATAAAGTACAAATAACTAAGACTAGTGTTAGATTTAGAGAAATCTGAAAAGGTCAAGGATGACAGAATGATGGAGTATGAAAATGAGAATTGTGAATTACAATTTAAATAAAATTCATCATTTTTAGCAAAGAATGGATCTAGTTGAAGAAGAATAGATAAAACCAAAGCCCTAGGAATCCATCAAAACATCTACAACACTAGAGCAATAAATTCCTTAGAAAAAATTCTACTATAGGGAACCTCCTTCTAGTCTTGAGTTGAAGAGATGACAATAAAATGAACTTATAAGACAAATAAATTACTTCTTTTTTTTATTTTGGAAAAAGGTGTAAAGCCTATATTTAATATATTAATATATAACTTAGAGGAAATTACAAAGAAACAACCAGGAAACCTCACCTGGCAACAAACAGAGCAAAAATGGCATACAAGCTACAAGCTAATCCCCTTCAATGTGAATAGGGGAGAAAAAGGCAGATGCCAAAGATAGTTTGAAATAAGATTTCTTACATTTCTGCATAATTGTCTAGTGGTTCTCCACCGAATCCATCTCAGAAGATGAAGTTTTTTGTTCCAAAAATACCAAGGTAAACATGAAATGGTGTCAAAAGAAGAGTTAGAGAAATTTGATAAAGAGATAGAAAAACAAATTATGGAACCTAAAATTGTGATGAGTGGACATGAGCACAAGATGCTTGAAGAAGGAAAAGAGGAGGAAAATTCAAAAAAGAAGATCATGAAACCAAAAAAGGTGACGAGTATGCCAAATCTTCAAGAAAGAATTCGAGAAAAAATTGTGAAGTATGAACCAAAGAAAAAATAACAATCATAACTGCAAGAAAGTGACAAAAATAAACCATGGAGGAATCGATAAACTAAATGAAAGGAGTGGAATTTTTTTGGAAATTTATACATTAGTAATTTCCAAATTTGGATGTGAAAAAAAGACCAATCTTGATGTAGTTAAGGAGGGAAAAATATCATTAGTTGAAATCTTGACTAAAAGGGATGTGCCAATTCAAGAAACATTGAATTGTCTTCCAAAGTTTGAGTTAGTCATATGGGGGTGATTTTTAGGGCTTGCAAGTAAGAAGAATGACATAGATGGTGCCACTAACTTTAAAATTTTGGTTCACAAGAAGAGTGGTGCTATGGTATATCATTTTTACAAAATTAAATCAACAAAAGGTAGTTATGGTAAATATTTATTACACTAATCTCATACCATGTCATTTCAAAACTCTTTTTATCATGAGATGAACGCTAACAATGATACAAAGATGAAAGTTACAAATTTTGGAAATGGAATCCCTTCTCTTAATTTTAATATTTCTTAGGCAGGATAGTGTGGAATCCAAGTGTTAATGTGAAGAAACCCAAATAAAATAAATGGTGTGCTACATGAAGGTTGAAGTACTTGAATGGTTTAATATCATTTCCCCTAATAGACCTAGCATACCTTGTGTGCCTAGATAAGTTTACCACTTGATGTAACCATGGGTAAGCATAAATTATGTGATCTCATCATATGTTATGGGGACTAAAATGTGTATGGGTATACATTGGGTGCATTTAATTGTAAGTTTCTTCATATTCATCAATTAGGGAGCTAAATTTTATATTTGAAAGAGAATATGTAATTCTTCGAGGTGTCTCTAACAAACCCTTGGAAAGAGTCACAAATAAAAATATGTCTTACAAGATAATTTTTTCTTGGGAAACTAGTTTATTAGTGATGGAGAGCATGCATACCCTTTTATCATATGGTAAGCAACATAACCTTTATTTCGGTATTCAAATATTCCCAAATCAACATAATATAGTGTTTCCAAAAAAAATTGATAGGATCACTATCAAATACAAAATTCCAATAAGTCATAGAGTTAGTTACTTGTAAGCAAGATACCATCAAGTTTTTTGTTGTAGGGAATATGTGAAACTTTCAAATTTTGTATCGAACACATTGAGTTCTATGGAATACCATTTAGTTTGTTTAATACTTGAGTTATTGTCTAATTCAAGGTGAATCATGTATTAAGTGGATAATTCAAATATATTTTTTTAATATTCTTTTATGATATGATAGAGAGGCATGGAAGGGTCATATATATTATCTAGATTTAATATTTGTAATTTTAAACCAATAGGATTTAAATATGAAGTAATTTGAGTGTAATTTTGGGAACATAAATATTTTTAATATACTTGGTTTATGTTTTATCACTCAAGGAATATAGGTGGAGAAAAAGAGGATTCATTTTTTCATTTTGGACATTCCCTATCACAATAATTCTATTAAGGGGATTTTTTTCTATACAACAATGATATAAGGTTTGTTAAGGTATTTTGATTTGTAGAAGCACTTAACTAACACAAAAAATAAAGGAACTCGCACATGGATGGAAATAACACAAGGAGTTTTTTATAAGCTTAAAATGAAAGCTATCTCATGTCTTATATTCTTCATCTCATATCTCTCAAATCATTGTGTGGAGGATGTTTTTTTTTAGGGGAAGGTTTTGAGGCCATATTAATAGAAAAGGGGTTTAAATTGAGAGGAATACGTTGAAAGATCTTGGAATTGGTGGGTAAAAGCATATAACTATGTCACACTTTCAGCCAAAAAAGTAATTCAGAACAGATTACTTTCGGCCAGCATGTTTTCAACTGAGAGGGTTTTGGTCGAAGCCACGAGGTAGTGACATGGCACCTATGTGTCAGCACTCTTTCAGCCAAGTGACTTTCGGCCAAAACCTTCTCAGCCAAAAAGGTGTCGACCGGAAATGTCAAAATAAAATAAAATAAAAATAACAGCCCGACCATTTTGAATACTCTAGTGAAAGGGTTCAAGGTGAGAGCTTGTCAGTCGAGGTCAAGACCAACAGCACCCATATATACCCAAGTTTTGTTTGAGGTCATCTGATGTATTCTTTTATTCCAGTTCTGTGTGCTCTATTTCGTCTAAGAGATTTTTGTGATGTATTTGGAGTTAGGGTTTCACTGATTTGTTGAAATAAATTCTACTCTTCCATTTTATTAGTTGAATGTTATGAAATTTTTTGTTGTTTGTGATATTGATGAAGGAAATACATAGATTTGGTTATGATTAATTCATAACATTATCAGATTTCGTTGTTTAAACCGTTTGATCTAGTGGATTAGAAATTTGGGGTTTTGTGAGAAAAGTGAGATTGTATAGATCTAGTTCCTGGGTATTGCTGATTTATCTTGCTTAAACTATTCTTTAGAAGAAATTGAGATTATTTTCCATTTTGGCCTTAAAAACTGAGTAAAGTAAAAAGAACGTCCATGGATTTAAATGTGACCCATCAAATGGTAATTATTTTCAATTCATAAAAGGCTGTGAATCTTCTAAAAGTACTTGCATTTCTGATATGTACTCTAGTTCGAAGGAATATGTGTAATCTCATACTTTCAATTTTCTTGTATATTAGAAACTGGGATTGGCCTTGGGTTATTAATCTTAAAGTATTCTATTCACTGCAAGCACATTCAAAGGTAAGACATACTCCAAAACACATTACTAGTTACTGGGGCATATGAATGAACTTCTATTTGGATGCAACATTTTATGTTGTTTCAATCCTTCCATCTCTAAACATACATAAAGAAAAATAATTTAAATAAAACTAAAACCAGAATATGAATGATTAAATAGACCGGGCTTTGGGATAGAAATTATTAGCCAGCCAGAACAAACCCTGAGAGTAATGTAGTCCCATGTAACTTGAATACCTGGGTAGAGCTCAAACAAAGCTTAGGATGAGTATAAAGAGAATCAAGATATAAGATAAAACTCTCACAATAAAATAGGATAATAAGATGAAACATGCATTATATCTGCACCAAACTGTATTTGATGAATCCACATTTGATTTTGAGAAAAAGGAATGTAACAATATTGCTGCTTACCCACATGTTTCTTGATTATCCTCTATTAGTATCACCTATAAATACCATAAACGAAGTCCTTGTTTCTTTAGCAATTCCCTATACCTGAAAAATTAATACATTTTCACACTAAAGAATTCTTGTATTTATATAGAAACAACAAAAAAAAAAAAAATGACCAAGTAGAATTCCCCTCTTTGGACATTCTTTAAACATTTGATATTTGTGAATGGAAAATTTCTCTTCCAATCTAACGGGTGTGTTAAGAATAGACATATCTTACCATATACTTTTGCTTCCTTCATGCCTGTTGTAACAATAGATTATTCATCAAGATTGATGTTATACTTAATTGATAGGTATGAGTAATAATAATGTGAATTCAGAGTGTATTGGATGTAGACCTCAACAAAATAAGTGTCGATATGACTGTATGGTGGACTCTAGGGTCATATGGTATTAGAAATATTAGGCATAGAGTAGGGTTTCACATCAACAATAAACTCTCTGGCAACTCATATGTAAACTATAAAGGTCGTAGTTTGTACGCCAATCCCACAATGGTATGATGGTTGCAAAAATAGTAGTGAATTAGCCTTCTTGATAGAGCTCAGTTTGAAAACATAGCCTATTAGAAGGCTTACAAACAGACTTAATAACAATTTCTGCATATGCAATACACTGAACTCTAAATGTTTAAAAACAACACTATAAACTGAAAATTGTAAGAAGAAACACTTTATCAACAATCATCATGTTTGAGGCATTGTCTACAGGGATGGAATACTGTCCACAATCTTCTCATCACCTCTATTTTATTTTTTGTTCTCCTACTTTGTTCCACACCTTTATTATAGTCTAGTTTCTTGCTAGCTAATTTCCCACCCTGCAAACAACACAGTCATATATTCCTCTTGGGAAAGATGATGCACATCTTTTACTCATAGATTTGACTAATCATGGATTATATTTAAACTATTTGAAATGCAAAACAATATATGAATACACAAAATTAATTTTGAATCCCAAAATATAGCAAACATAATATCATCTCACAATATGTATGTATGCGTGGACATGTATGTGTATGTACTTGATTGTACATACATGTACATGTGTACACAATATATGTAAATGCATGTGTATGTACATACATACATTTTTCCTAAATTTACATTTATATAATTGAAAACCCCAAATTTTTAGTTCACCATATGTGCATGTACATGTATACATATATGTATGCACGTGTGTACATATATATGTGTATGTGTGTACATGTATACATTATGTATATAATGCATGTACATGTATGTATACATATATATGTACATGTGTGCATGTATGTATGTATTATATATACATTTGTACATGTATGTATGTATTATATATACATTTTTATGTGTGTATGCATGTATGTATTATATATGTATGTGTATGTGTGTATGCATGTATGTATATGCATATATGTGTGTGTGTGTGTGTGTGTTTGTGTGTGTGTGTGTGTATTATATATGTATGTGTATGTGTGTATGCATGTATGTATATGCATATATATGTGTGTGTGTGTGTGTGTGTGTGTTTGTGTGTGTGTGTGTGTGTATTATATATGTATGTGTATGTGTGTATGCATGTATGTATATATATATATATTTTAAAAGAATGATTAGGATGAAGATGCACTTAGTATTTCAAAAGATATGAATTCTACCTTGGAAGATGCAACATACCTAGAGGGTGACACCTCAGTCCTTGGCCATACAAAAACTATGAATTTAGGCCTTGGGAATGCTATGTTTGATTAGAAACCTTGGCCTTGTAAGCATGGAATGACCTTTATTTCATCATATAATTTATTTTCTTCTTCAATGAACTTAACTCAATAGTTCACCTTTTGTAACAACTTAGATAACATAAGAAATTTGACAACTCCAAAGAGACTTTCAATACATTTGTGTATGTACATATATACGTTTATGTGTATGTATGTATGTACACATGTATGTATGTGGGAGTGCATGTATACATGTATATACATGTATATATATATATATGTGTATGTGTGTATGTACATATGTATGCATATATGTGTATGTGTGTATGTACACATGTATATACATGTATGCATATGTATGTATGTCTATATACATACATGTACACACATGTACATGACATATGTATATACATAAATATGTATGCATAAATATATATATGTACATGCACGCGCGTACATATACATACACATCTTATCCTGAGCATGCTGGCTAGGGTAAAGGCTATTTTTCTGACAAACCACAGTTTAGACCTTCAAATTTGCCACCGCATGTGGACAAGAGGGCATTAGTTGGCCCAATACCAAAATGTTTGGAATTGGCAGCAACAGGCTCCACTCAGAGTCATTTTTTTTATAACATTGCCTCTATTATGATGCAGATTGATCAGATTTCATCTAAACAAGTTGGTAGATACTTATTATGGTCGCGGATCAACCTTCCTCCCACTGAGACTACATCTGCATTGTATGATCCATTTATTAGTGTTGATCTATGTACTCTTGTAGATGTCGAGCATATGAGCCACATGACTCTGTAATATGTGTAGAATCTCAATTTTGGATTTACTAGCAACATATCAGGTTATCAGTGAGGACCATGGGATTGCTCTTGATAGGGTACCGAACTTTATTAGATAGTGATATCCTCATACACATACGAGCCACAAGGTGGAAAAAGTAGCTCAGGATATTCCACATCAGCCTACAGGATCCCATGCACATCATGTTTCTATTGATCCTTTAGCTCAAGTGTCCAAGTAGTCATCAGGATGTTACAGGTCATGTTGAGGCTACTGCAACACCTGATCTTGTCCATGGGACATATAGTCGGGTTCTTTTTGCCACTGATATTGTACATGCTATAAAGCCCCCTACGATGTCTTTACATTCTCATGATCTTAGTGACATTGGTAGAGCCATCGAGTAGGCACGACAGGTACTTTCAATTTATAATTTAAATACATATATAAAATTATGTTCTAAAAAATTATGTAATGTATTTTAAAAATTTCTAGTTGTTTAACTCCTGGTTGAAATTGTGTTCTTGAAAATTTTAAGCAATATGGTGATTTGTCAAACTTTGGAAATTTGGAGCATGATGGCAATCCTATGCAATATGCAAATGAGGTACATTTAAATTTAATAAAAAAATTAATTACTTGATTTTTAAGTTTGAACACATTGAACTCAAGTACATTGTAATTTTAGATAATTTTACATATATGTACTTGACCACATGCAGGAGTTGGGACAAGGCTCAGGACACAGATCGGAAGATCCTGGATCGAGAAATGAATCCACACATCTTGGATCAGCAGAACAATCGGTCCATGGATCAAGGAAGCTATTAGGTTGTGGATCGAGGGAGAGATCGAGGGATCGATCAGGCCAGAGATTTGATGATTCTATTCATACCAGACATCCCCCTCTTTGATATTTGTTTTATAGTATTACATGTTTGAGATCATATTATTACATGTTGGAAACACTTTTTATGATTTATGTATTGAACATTTGCACGTGTTGTACTTATGTTTTATGGTACACATATATACTTGTTATGATTTACATGTCACATTCATACATTTATGTTTTATGATTTGAATCTAGGTTTGTTATATACGTGCATTATTATGGTTTGATGTTCACTTACATTACATCTATAAATACATCATGCATTATTAGTTTATGGTTTTATTTATTTAGCAAGGAACAAGTACCTTTATTTAAATTTAAATTACATGGTTTGTTCAAATGCACTTGTTTTACATATCTATTTACATTGTGAAATCAAAATGTTGTCCACTATCTAATGGTTGCTAGTTGTAAATTTAAAAAGATGGACATGTACACAATTAATTTAAATAAATAGTTCAAATGAATTTGTCTTTAATAAATAGGTCAAGAAATAGAAATAATTGAATGCAAATATGCTTGAGCTTAATGCTATATTTTAAAGTAGAACATAAAAATGCAATTCGAAATAGATGATAGTTCTTGAATTCTTTAAAGCTCTAAATGTTCATTTTTAAAGTCAGACTAGGTTAAATACATTTAAATTGTGCATATATCATGCTATACATGAACTTAAGAATTCCATATAATCTAATACACATGTTCATTTGAGTGTGCATGCAAAGAATTCTTGAATTAGATGATGAGCTATACTTGTGTCCAGTTGAATGTAAATGAAATCAAATATATATATATATATATATATATATATATATATATATATATATATATATATATATATATATATATATATATATATATATATATATATATATATATATATATATATATATATATTCAAGTGTTCACTTAAGAATTCCATATAATTCAAAGAAAGCATGTAAGCTATAAGTGGAGTTGAATGTAAATGAAATCAAATTTCTAGTCTTGAAAGTTTAAGAATTCCATGTGGAACATTTATATATATGCAATTGGAAATTGATATATTTAAATCTTGAAAGTTATGCACATTTAATATAAGTATCTAGATCTTCCTGGATGACAATTCTATATAAATTAAAAATTGATCAATCCATATTTAATTGTACTAGAAAGATGGACCATTACATACATGGTCTCAAGCTATACATGGTAAACAAAGTTAAATTGATGCCAAAATGTAGCTATCTCAAGCACCCCAAACACCATCACTATGATTCACTACAATGTTCATATATTCCAATGCACCTTGAGGTGAACAAGAAAGACCAAACCAAGAGAACCTGGATACAATCTAACATTAACAAAATGGATTTAATAACTATACTTAAAAGATAGGAGCTAATGTTCTTAAGAAAATTTGGATTAAAGATGAAATCAAATTATAAGGTCAAGTGATTTTTTATTAGGAGATTGGATTTGAAATGGATGATAGTCCAGATTAAGGATAAGGTCCCTAGATGTTGAAAGCTTTGGGTGATGACGAAAGGAAAATATGATGTATGGACTAGATTGAGACCAAGTAACCAAATTTTGATGTTCAAGTGATAATTTTTTATTAAGGATGGAGAATGGATGTATGGTTGAGATGGATCTAGATGGATAATTTTTAAATGATTCTAGGATGATTATGGTTAAATGGGTTATTACTTGATAAAGTGATCTTAACTTGATGATTAGGATGGGGGATGCTTACCTGATGAAAATAATAAAATTAGGATGGATGATTAGGATACATGAAAATCTAGATGATCATTTAAAATTATTGAATGTCGTGCATTAGTAATGTATAAAAAATAAAGAAAACTAGAGACAACATTTATGTCTAGATTCTTCACCACTCAAACACCAAATCAACTAGATAATATAAGTTTGTGGAGTTGAATGTTCAAATGAAATGAAAGATTCATGTGAACTTAAGAATTCCATGGAACATTTAAATTTAAATGCAAAATTGGAACATAAACTAGGTTTTGTACAAATTGTTGCACATATATATATATATATTCAATCTAGCTCATGTATATAAGTGGAGTTGAACAAATATTTAAATTCAAAGATTTGAAAGTGAAAGTTTAACAATTCCATGTCAAACATAAAAATAAAATCAAGGAATCTAGAGAGATGATATAAAGGAATTTCTAGAGATTCTTGAGTGAACTTAAAAGAATGAACCATGTCCAACATGTAAAAATGCAATTGGAAATTTAGATGATTTAAAGGAATTTAGGAAAAATGTAAATGAAAACATTTTTAAAGTCACTAGGTTTTGTATCAAGCATATATATGATCTAACATACATGTCACATTCTAAAAAAAAACCCATTCTAAATCATGTCACATGTCCAATCAATACAAATATATATTATAGATTTGGAGTCATAAATGTGTACATATATCCAAAAAACAACTTAAAGCTCCTGGTACATAAAATCTGGATCCTCTCTATCTTTAATTATCTCTAAAATCTTTTCATGGTCTTCAATAGGCAACCTCCACTTTTGTTTGGCACATCCTCTTTTAGGTAAAGTTTCTAAATTTATTTTTGTTGCCAAAACTAAGTGACTATAATGTAGAACCTTTTGTCCTGGCCTATAATCAACAAATATAATACCATTTTTATCTATCTTTATTTGTTGATAATATGTGCCTTCAATAACGACTAATCCAATGGGATACTCTTGTCCATCACCATCTGTCATGATTGACCAATTTTATTTTTGGTTGCGTACATCTTAGTAGATAGTAATCTACACCTTCTGCATTTTCAAGATCTGCAACTACAATGGAAATATCTCCTGTACACACACCACATATATACATAAAGTAAATTATACATTTAAGTTGTAAAAATTTATATTTTATATTTGAAACTTACTTAAACATAGAATATATATAAATTTAAATCTTGATTTTAACTAAATTAATCAATTTCCATACCTGTAACAACTAAATCAGATACACGTTCATAATCAACTGAATATAGTGGATCGTAGACATCGACATTGTCATCTTCAGCAAAAGGAGGCATTGATATTAATTGTTTCATTTCCCATTGTGAAACATACCCATCTCTAATATTCTCACATTGATCAATATTTACTATGCAATCTCAATGCAATCAACTCCTTGTTGTCATGATTTGACAAAAACATGACAATTTTTTGATCGATCAATATCTGTTTAAATTCAAACTTGAAAATTATTTGAAATCATGTATCTACTTGAACTTTGAAATTCAAAATTTTAACCTAGACATGTACTTGTAACTTCCCAAAAATACCATGTGTTGTATGTTGAGTCGCAAGCAGAAAAATGACTTTTGCACCATTCAACAATTTTGTTTGCATTCCGTATGGAATTACCTACAAGTTACACACAAGTTGGCACAATTTGTCACCTATTACTTTACTTAAAATAATTTAATTTAGTTTTTAAATATATATATATCTAATCTTTTCAAAAATATCAAACTAAATTGGACATATATATATATATATGGTGAAAAATTTACATACCAACAAATTCATGCTACAAAGTGCTTCACACATGCTCTTGCTCCATCGTGCTCTCCTTTTCCATGTCCACTCTCATAAAAATTCCACAAAAAATTGGTGTTGCATCTAGGATGTTGACTGCTTAACCAAACAAAGGCTTTTGCAGACTTAAATTTTCCTGTGAAGTTATTAATAATTAAACACTTGAAAACCAAATCTTCAAAAAAGTAATTATATATATAGATTTAAGTCATCAAACAATTTAAGTCTCACAGTTAAAATTAAATATAAATTATTATTTTATTTTTTTTAAAAACAATGTACTTACCAGCACATCCATCAGACCATATCCAGTGTTGTTCTTGATTGCCACGTCGTCTTAGGTCTTCAAAAAAATTTTGAAACAATGAGCTAAGCTTCTATCATGATTTTCATCACTAATATAAAAGTGAACAACTTTGATGATAATTCTATCATCTTTGTGTATTCCATCGACCGCTAACTCTACATGCCTGTAGAAAACTTGCACGAAGATTACAACTGAATGATAATATTGATGATCTCAGTTTGACTAAATGTATAGTTCTCAGAGAAATCTACAATAGAGAGAATACAACCTGGTGGAAAACAATTCTTTCAATAATGAAATTGCTTAGCTTGCCATCTTGCACCATGACAATGTTGGATATGTGGATATATGCTATTGCGAAATTTACTCATGAATTCATTGTAAGGCAATCCACTCTCTTTGAGAACAATTTTTGTGGCCTCAACTCCTGACTTCGTTAAGTATGTCTCATATTCAAATCTCTTCCAAGTAAATTGCATTTCATTATATCAACTGTAAAAGATTCTTCAAATCTCCACATTATTACATACATTTTTTATACACTGAACATTGAATTCATCCGAATTTTCTGATTTTTCACATAGAAGAGACTTTACAGATTGTGTTGTGCTTCCAGGGATGGCTAAATTTCGATCAATTGCTGCCATAACTTTTCTATATGATTGTAGGTGTAGATCAAATTCAACATGATTTCGATAACAAGTTTCACGTACTCTATTTATACGTACAAATGATGGTCGTAGTGTTTCAAACATCCTTTGACAAATCTTCACATTTGAAAATTCTTGTTTAAATGCTTCCAAAAGTTCACTTTGTATGTATCTATAAAATGTTTTGGATGAGAAATTTTTGTACCATCATCACCTATTATTTGTATAGTATCCCTTCTATTGGAAGAAACACGAGAGTGGGTATCCAATATTCAGACTGCTCATAATGAGGAACCACACAAATTTGCTCATTTTGCAGACAATTTTAAACTTTTTCCATAGTGTGAAGATCAATATTAATAATTAAACATCTTGATTTTGAAACCAAATTAGCTCTCAATTATTAAATGTAATTGTTATCTATATAATAGATTTAAGTCATCAGAGTGGGTATTATTTTCCAATATTTAAACAAAAGTCTCTTAATAAACATTACCATATTGTTTCTTTACATTTTCTCAAATAAAATTATATATAAATTCTCAAAAAAGTAGAATATTAAATTCTTAAAAACATAAAAAGAAAAGAACATTGGATAATAAGATACTTAAAATTATATAATACATTACTCTTTATTAATAATTAATTTAGAATATAAATAAATATTAATAAATTTAAAACTTCTTGATTAATAGATATCTTTGATGTGAATTATTTAAAATATAAAATTAATAATAATTTCATAAAAAGTATAGCTAATTATAATGTTTTATATGGAAAATATTGGAATAAAAAATAAAAGTAAAGGCAAAGGTAATGTATTTAATAAAACATAATCTTTTGGTATTTAAGCTTGGAGGACATGTAAGAACACGAATGATCCGAAGCCGAAAGAACTTCTAGGTGATAAATATATAGTATGAAAATTCCCTCTAGTGAAAACATCTTACATGACATTGCCATACTCATCATTTTTAAATAAATGGCGCTGTTCAATGAAATAATCTTTAAAACGTAACATCTTCTCTGGTGGATTGAGTGCTTTGACAAATATTTTATCAAAAAATAAAGCCACCTTATCATAGGAGCTTTGGTCGATTCCAAATAGTATATTTTTCAAAATGTTTTGATTGCCTCAAGTTTTAATTTATTTATTTTTAGCAAATAATGGTAGTTTATTAAACAAAAGAGGCTGCTTGCAGAGATTAAAAGATAGTAAAACTTATTAAAATGTTTTATTAATCTTATATGATAAAGGGCATAAGAGGTTAGAGAGAGTCTAACAACTTCAAAAGAGGTATGTTTTGTTTTTCTTGAAAATGATTAAAAAAATTGAATTTATTAGTTTGTTGGATTCTTTTACTTAAATTTAGTGGAAAACTATTTCAAATTCTTGACATGTGTTGACTTTATAAGTATGAAATTAGAGATAGATATACCTCAGAATAGATTTTTTCAATCCCAGGAAGAAAGCTTATCACCTCCACTTTCCCAAAGTCATTTGAGGGATGCTTTTCAGCCAATTTTTTCCAATTTCATTCCAGGGACATGCCTTACAGTTTCTTTCTACAAAATGTCTAATAGGAAAGGCACGTTTGTTTCAAAGGAGATGACATAAAGAAAAAAAGGATGATGTGCATCATGTTAATAATACTTATAATGTACTTTCTTTAAGGCCCAATACTTTCAAAAAGTTTACAAAGGTATAAGAACCCTTCAATACTTTGGATCAAAGATTATTGAGCTCTAATTTGATCACTATTCCATATATTTTTCAATTAGAGCCAACTATAGGGCTCTCTAAAAATGATAACGAGAATGCAATTTGTAATTTTCATAGAGTTGATGGTCATCATACTCAAGGTTGTATGCCTTTGAAACATGAAGTGAAAATTTTGATAGTTAAAATATGATTCATATAGAAGGTATCAATGATAGGGGAAATCCTTTAGTTGATCCCCAAATTAGAATTAAAAAATATACCAATCCATTCACTAGTTATGTTTATTCAAACATAATCACATGCATAACCATAGTCTCACCCATTTTTTTAGTTTGCATACTTGTCTACACTCAACACATGTTGAGAAACCAAACACAACTCTACAAAGAATATTTTTGCACACTATTATATACACTAAAATAATTCTTCTTTCGTACATCATAATTTTATTATTAATAATATTCATCATTATACTATCATTATTTATTATCATCCATTATCCTCCATACCATTTAAATTAAATATTTCTCTTATTTAATTAAAGTGAGCTAACATTGTCCATTTAATAAATAATTAAATTAGTTAACTCATCAATTTTATTCAGTATACTCCCTCATGCAATTATTCAACTCCTTCATGCAATCAATTAATTCTTCCATGCACTTACTTCACTCTTCCATGCACTTAGTTAACTTTTCAAGCAAGCAATTAACTTATTCTAGCTCATTCATCAAATCTAGTTGAGTAATAATTATTATTTTAATTATAAATAAAATAATTCTCAACTCATCCATGATTGCCACCTCTCCATATTGAATCCACAATCCTTGCAATCCAAGATTGAATCTTATTTATCCATTTTTTATTCCCAAAAATCTATAAATTCAACCTCTTATTCATCATTTGATAATACAATTTTTAATGCAATAATGGTCTATCATTTTTATCATCCAAATAATGTTAATGTTATGTTGCACTTGAATTGAGAGCATCCACATACATACTTTAAAGCAATATCATTCGTTTTGAGTTCAATAGAGGTTTCTTTGGATGCATTTCCTCTTATGGGGACCTGAAACCCAAAATACTAAAGGAAATTTCCTGAGTCACCTAGGCAACTAGAACAACTTGAAATAGTTAGGAAACCACAACCAGTTTGCTCAAAAAACTAAGTTCTATGCCAAAAACCATAGTCTAGCAAATGATGCATACCATCCATATTAAAAACCCCGTCTCTCCACCTCTATAGGAGAAGAAAATAAGAACTCCTTTTTTACAACAGAACTAACTCTCTTGCAAATTCACACTCCACCTCGATAGGAGTGGTTTCCACCTCAAAAGGAGCAAGCTGAGAGAAGCCTCAACCCCAAAACCAACCTTCACCATAAGGGGTGAAGACTCCACGTCAATAGGAGCGATCTCCACCTCTATAGGAGACACAATATCTAGAGAAAAGGCAAAAACTCCTACAAAAACTTGAAGAACATAGCATCCAAAAGCAACAATAACACTTGGGTCTTCAAGATAAAATATGAATGCAACCAATAGTAGAATAGAAAAAAATAAGAGTAGCCATAGTAGCCACATAAATCTTTTGCAACAAACTCAAGCCCAAACCACCCATCTCCATCTCCACCTCAAAAGGAGAGGATTCTACCTCTATAGGAAATAACCATTGAGGAAGAGTTTGAGCATAGAAAACTCCTAAAGAAGGGGCATTAGAGACAACCATAACACCATAAAACATCTAGGATTATCGAATAAGATTTACACTCAACCCAGTTAACAAAACCCCACCAGAAACAGGGGTAGTAAACACTTCCTTTTGCTCCATAAGGATCTTGAAATGGGATATAATACCTAGATAGCCAACAAAACAAACTTTGAATGCAACCTAGAAAACAAATACACCTAGCAAGAACCAACCCCCAACAATAAAAATAACAAAGATCATAGGGGGTTCAAGAACACATAAAGGAGAAGCGACACCAACCTAAAGTATGAGCCGAGGCCTGAAGCACCTTCAAAAACTAGGTAGACACCCACAACAACAACAAGGAGGGAAATCCACCGCTCCATCTCAGCCTCAAGCCCAACTAAAACCAACATATCAAGAAAAAGGCCAAAAAACGTTGCCTTTAGCTCCAAACTAAATAGAGCAACAGAGAAATATTTGAGGATAAAAGAACAGAGGCTAATGGGGAAACCTTCTACAACTAGGCAGATCACAAAAACAACAAGGAGATTCTTAGTAGTATAAAAAATGTTAAGCATAACCCTCTTGAGACCCAATAAACCCATGAAGGGGAGCTGCTTAGATACAATGCCAGAGTAGAAAATCGACCATCAACACTCTGAAACAAAAACCTCAAAGAACAAGAAACACCAGGGAAAGGAGAAGACCCAAAAAAAACCCACAAAGCGATTATAGCAACTAATCCCAAAACACAGCTCCCCAATAGGCTAACGACAACAACTAACACCAAACCACAACTTCCCAATAGGATGAAAGCAACAAATAGACCTATACTAGTGCAACCCAGGCCAAAGACAATAGCCAACACCACTCCTCAGCAACCCCACAAATCAAAACTCACAGCCAATCCAATAGAAGTAAACCATCTACCTCTGCAAAATCATCTCCTTCCTCTCCAAAATCATCCCTAGATTTTAAATCCCCCCCTTGCTCCTCTTCTTGCTCCTTCTTTGCTCCATTACTACATGATTCTATCAACATATTGTTAAAGGCCTAGTTGATGACCCCTTTGTATAAATATAATTCCTATACGAGGTACAAGCATAGAATTTCATACCAGCAAGATTGTTGTATACATAATATAATACATATCTTCTTGTAAGTAATACACATACAATGAAAAGTCTTCCATTCTCATTGAATATGCATCTACATAGTAGTCATAAGTTTCTTATGCATATTCTATACATTTTGTAGGTTATTACTTTAATTTAAAAATTTATCCTTTGATCCTTATGGAGTTTGAATAATTTGTATCAAAGCCTACAAAATTTCAACATTTTCATGTCCATAGAAATGACGACAACATAAAGAACACACCCTTGGCTCAAAATTTTAAAAAACACGTGAACACTAAGAGAAAATAAAGATGGTCAAAGAATGTGCGTCTATGGCTCCAATATAAGTGTAAAAAATACTCAATGTGGCTTTAGAAATACAATGTACCATGATATTTAAAAAAAAAAGCATGACTTCATGACTCCTTTGTTGAAATGAACAAGACAACTGAGAGGGGGGGTGAATCATTTGTAGCAAATCAAACCACCAAAACTCTCAACAATAATTAGATCCACATGCATTCATTAAACCCTTATTTTTTTGGTATGATCAAACATTAAATGTAGATAACATAAACTGAAATCACAATACCGTACACAAGAGAACACCATATTTACGTGGAAAACCTAATTAGGGAGAAACCATAGGGAGGATTAGCTCACAATATATGTAATAGAAAAACTGGTACAAGGGCTCACTGCCAGAATAGGACACACTGTTCAAAAAGGCTCACAACCAAGGCTCACTACTATAGAAAGAATACAATAAGATAGAAGAAGAATGTTACATAGAGAACACTTATCAATGCAACAAGGAATCCACCATAATTTCTTGCACACTTTCACAGTCTTGCATGAAATATTTTAGATGCCTTCAGTTCACTGCCTTTAGGAACCCTAACACTGAAATTCACATTGCTTTGCTCAAATTTGCATCACACACATCACTCACATCAATCTCACATCTATCTTGCTTCTCACTTCTTTCATTGCTCAACTCACAACAACACCACACTCATTTATATCGACCTCAACCTTAAAAACCTTCTTCAATGTCGTTAACTAGCTGTTATTCATACAAATTCAAAATAGGTTGACACTTAAACATTCCCACGGTGGATAGGAATGAAGGAAACCTACATAAATTCTTAATTAGGACCCAAATAGATCCAAACACACCTCAACACAGTTTCCTAAACTCACATGTAGTGTTAAACACAAGGTTGGCCAATACCCATGCAAAACACCATAAACATTAAGTACACGCTTCCAAAAATCAATCCGAAACTTCTAGACAACATAATTCACTTGAACACAATTTATAATAATCCATGAACTACTTAAGAATCATCAAACACTTCATCCAAGCTCGCATCATACAAATACTTCAACTCAGAACAATTGGTAACCCTTATTTGCATACTGATGAATGAAACTCGCTATGTACTGCACCAAATCAAGTAAAGCCTTGAATATAGAAAAATAAAAGCATTATAAGCAACTTCCCAAATCCACACAACCTGAAGCCAAACAATGGAGAAATGTGGAGCAAATAAATTTCTCCTAGGCCACAAAAAACATCACTGAATGACCGGTTCACACACTGGTAAAAATATCTCACATTGTACATCAATCTAGAAACCCAAATTTTGAATATAGCAACTTATGACAACCTTGAATAACCTATAAGATCCACATAGGTATAGCATCAACATAGAAGAAGCGTGGAGCATAATACTAGGGCACACTATGAACACTTACACAACACATTTTACCTTGTTTATCAAATTTTCTCAAAAGCACTTGGAAACCAAGTATAAGAGACATCATCTCAGCTCATTACTTCATTCCAACTCATCTTTAGACTTTTCAACAAAAATATAGCTCCATGTATTCACAACACTTCCTCAAGATCTCAACTGTAGATGCACAACCTACAACAACTTGTTTTCCTCTTTTTCATAATTTTCTCAATATCCTCGACATCTTCATCACATAGTTGACATCAATGATAACACTAGTAGGTAGACTTCTTGTTGACATCAATGACAACACCATCATACTTGCAATAATCTCCCCCTTTGTCATTGATGGCTACACAAGATGTGAAAAACCATCAAAGACAACATACACACTCTCCTTTTTATTTGGATTAGATAGCCTACACAACATTCCTCAACTCTCTCCCCCTTACATGAGTATCTCTCCCTTTGAAAATAATGATTAGACAACATACACAACTTTCTCTACTTTTCACATGATACTTTCTCCCCCTTTGACATCAATGGCAAAGGATAGAATATTTTACATTGTTCTCCCCCTTTGACACTAAACCAAAATACCTGTAAAACTAGAATGTTTTGATAGATATATGCTTTGTCCTTAAATGCATCACTATATTCTTTGAAATGTTAATTGCACTTGTATTATCACAAAAGATAGATATAGGCTCATCATACACAACTCTGATATCCTTTAATGTTTGTCTCATCCATAATACCTATGTACAACATGATGTTGCAATATACTCAACCTCTGCAGTAGAAAAAGAAACTGAATCCTATTTCTTACTCAACCATGACACCAATCTACATCCAAGAAAGAATGCACCACCACTTGTACTTTTCCTATCATCAACACTACCAGCCCAATCTGCATCTATATAAGCACTTAATGTGAAATTAGTATCCTTAGGATACCACAAGCCATAATCTGGAGTGCCTCTTAAATATCTGAATATCCTCTTCACTACTGCAACATGTGTTTCTTTAGGATCTTCTTAAAATCTAGCTACAAGACAAACTACATTCATGATATCTGATCTAGTAGCAGTTAAATATAGTATCCCACCAACCATAGATCTATACTTGTTTTGATCAACCTTAGGTGAGTCATCTTTGTTCAATTTACAACCAGTCACCATAGGAGTACATACCGGTTTGGAGTCACCCATTCCAAACTTCTTCAACATCTCTTTGACATACTTAGACTATGAAATGAATATCTCTTTATCTATTTGATTGATTTGTAGCCCAAGAAAGAAATGCATCTCCCCAAACATTGACATTTCAAACTCTTTCTACATTTCCTCTACAAACTTCTTACACATAGCCTCATTTCCACCAAAGATAATATCATCCACATATAATACTACTATCAAGATTTTGTCTTCCTTAATTTTGAAGTAAAGATTACTATTTGTAGTGCCTTTATTGAATCCTTGTTGTAACAAATACTTGTCCAATCTTGCATACCAAGATTTGGGAGCTTGCTTCAATCCATATAGTGCCTTCTTCAACTTACATACCATATTCAATATATTTGACAACTAAAATCCATCCGGTTGTTCCATGTAAACCTCTTATTCCAACTTTTCATTCAAAAAAGTAGACTTCACATCCATTTGATAAACCTCAAAATATTTATGTGCTTCAAATGCAAAAAACATTATGATAACTTCCATCCTAGCCATAGGAGCAAAAGTCTCCTCAAAGTCTATACCTTCCACTTGTGAGTAGACCTTACACACAAGTCTTGCCTTGTTTCTTACTACTTCTCCATTCTCATTCAACTTGTTCCTGAATACACACTTAGTTCCAATTATGTTTTTGTTTTTCAGTCTAGGAGCCAATTCCCATGTCTGATTCTTTTCTATTTGCATAAGTTCATCTTCCATTGCCTTCATCCAATGTTCATCTTTACATGCTTCACTCACTATTTTAGGTTCAACTTTAGAAAGTAAACACAGATTTACCTCAACTTCAATAGCTTTGCTTCTTTTCAATACACCTTTCCTTTTGTCTCCAATGATTTTATCTTCAAAATGATTCTTTTGCACATATTTAGGGGTTTTAGGGGTCTTCTCTGGAGCTTCTTCCTCTTCATTTTCCACTTCTTCTTCAACAATTTTTTCTTCTTCTATTCTACAATTAGATTCATCTGACAAATATTCATCCATTGTAATTAAATTTTGCAAGTTTTCATCAGCTTTAACATTTGCACTTTCAACTATCTTTCTTAGCCTTTGTTGTAACATCTGTAAGCTTTGCTTCTAATAGAATATCCAAGGAAGATACCTTCATCAGACCTTGCATCAAACTTTCCCAACAAGTTTTCTTCCTTTCTTTTGATGTAACGTTTGCTTCCAAATACTCTAAAGTACTTCATAGTAGGAATCCTTCCATACCATAGCTCATAGGGAGTCTTTGTGCTGATAGCTTTAGCTTGAAATCTATTAAGTATGCAAACAATAGTATGAATAACTTCTCTCTAGTAGACTTCTGGTAGATTTTCCTCTTTCATCATAGTCCTTGCAACTTATTGAATAGTTCTATTTTTTCTTTCAACAACTTCATTTTGCTGGGGAGTTCTAGGGGCAAACAAATGTCTCTTTATTCCATGAACTTCATAAAACATGTTAAACTCATTAGAGGTGAATTCACCACCCTTTTTAGACCTCAAACATTTTATTTTCAAATCCATTTCATTCTCAACCATAGCTTTAAATGCCTTGAATTTATCCAATGCATTAGATTTCTCTCTAAAAAATGTGACCCATTTCATTCTAGAATAATCATCAATCAAAAGCATAAAGTACTTGTCACCTTGTACACTTCTCACTCTTGTAGGACCAGAAAGATCTGTATGCACTAATTCTAGTAGTTCGGTAGCAAACTGGTCCTTTCCTTTAAAGCTACTCCTTGTTTGTTTTCCAAATTGACAACTCTCACAAACAACATTGATAGGCTTTGTAATTCTTGGTAAGTCTCTTACTACATGAACTAAACTAATTTTTTCCAAATTATCAAAATTCATGTGACACATCCTCTGATGCCATAACCAACTATCATTAATGTGAGACATAAAGCAATGTCCATTAGCACCCTTAAGCTGGTAGATGTTTCCATTTGTTCTCTTACCAACAACAATCATAGTTCTAGACCCTTTTCTGATCTCACATGTTTCATCCTTAAACACAAGATTATATCCTTTACTACACATTTGTCCAATACTCAAAAGATTATGTCTTAAGCCCTTAACATAGTAAACATTATCAATGTTATTCTTGCCATCAAAACTGATTGATCCTATTCCACAAATCTTAGCTCCTGAATCATCTCCAAATTTGACTAATCCTCCATCATATTTTTCAAGTTTAACAAACTTACTTTTGTCTCTAGTCATGTTATTAGAGCAGCCACTACCAACAACCCAGTAATTCTTATCCTCTTTGACATGAAAAGAAGATACCAAGGTACCTTCAACCTTATCCTTCATCTCTGGAACACTTCCCTTCACACAACTTTTAGGGTTAGTAGAACCAAATTCTTCTTTTATAGCCAAAAACAACATCTTCTCTCACATAATAAACTTTCTTAATCATCTTTCCTTTGTTTTCCTTATTCTTATTGTTTATAGCTCTTTTCAGACATCTTGAAGCATAATGACCTATACCACCATAGCTAAAAAAATTGAAGGGTAATTTACCTTTGTACTTACTGGTGCCCTTTTTCATTTTCCTCACAAAGTTAGCTTCCAAATAATCAAGATCTTCTCCATTTGAGTCTTCAGCCTTCTCTGATTTACCAGCCTTGAAAGCATTTTCTACTTTTGTGCCTTTCTTCATACCAAGTTTTCTCATTTCAAATGCAGTTAGTATACCAATTAACTAATCTCTACAATAATTGTCAAAGTCTGTAGTTTCCTCAATAGCAGATACCTTTTCATTGTAACAATCAGGAAGAGATTTGATAACTTTCTTCACTACTTTAGATTCTTTAATTGCTGCACCAAGGCCTCTCATAGCACTTACCAACTCATCAAATCTCTATATGTATCCTTTAATTGTTTCTTCCTCAGACATTTTCATCATTTCAAACCGTGCCTTCAAGTTCTATAAATTTTCTTATTTGACCTTTGGATCTCCTTCATAAATGCTTTCTAGCTTATCCCAAACCTCTTTAGCAGTCTTCAAACTCATAAACTTTACTAATTTAGTATTTAAAAGACTATTCACAATAATAAATCTTTCCTTAGCATTGATCTCATGTGTCTTTATTTCTACACTTGTACTTGGAATTTTGCAATTGGAATATATGTAGTTTGATAAGCCTTCTCAATCTCATATCCCTGAGCTGTCAGATATCCTTCCATCTTTTTCTTCTAAAATGCATAATCTGTACCATTAAATCTAGGGCATTCCAAAGCAACCAAGTGTTTGCCATCCCAGACCTAACTTAAGCATTTAAGATCTTCTCAAAGGAACCTTGATATGATACCAATTGTTGAAATGAATAAGACAACTAAGAGGGGGCTGAATCAGTTGTAGCAAATTAAACCACCAAAACCCTCAACAGTAATTAGATCCACATGCAATCATTAAACCCTTATTCTGTTGGTATGATTAAACATGAAATGCAGATATCAGAAATTGAAATCACAATACCATACACAAGAGAACACTAGATTTACATGGAAAACCCAATGAGGGAAAAACCACGGTGAAGATTAGCTCACAATATATGTAATAGAAAAACCAATATAAATGTAATAGAAAAACCAATATAAGGGCTCACTGCCAGAATAAGACACACTATCCAAAAAGGCTCACAAATAGGGCTCACTACCACAAAAATAATACAAGAAGATAGAAGAATAATGTTACATAGAGAACACTTCTCAATGCAATAAGGAACCCACCAAAATTGCTCACACACTTGCGTAGTCTTGCATGAAAGATTTAAGTTGCCTTCAACTCACTACCTTTAGGAACTCTAACACTAAAATTTGCACTACTTTACTCAAATTCACATCACATACATCACTCGCATCAATCTCACATCTATCTTGCTTCTCACTTCTTTCATTCCTCATTTCATAACAACACACTCATTTATATCGACCTCAACCTTAAAAACCTTCTCCAATGTCGACAACTAGCCGTTATTCATACAAATTCAAAATAGGTCAGCACCTAAACATTCCCGTGGTGGATATGAATGAAGGTGACCTACATAGATCCTTAATTAGGACCCAAATAGAACCAAACACACCTCAACATGGTTTTATAAGCTCACATGTAGTGTGAAACACAAGGTCGGCCAATACCTATGCAAAACACCATAAACATTAAGTACACGCTTCCACAAATCAATCCAAAACTTTTAGACAACATAATTCACTTGACACGATATAGAATAATCCATGAACTACTTAAGATTCATTAAAAACTTCATCCAATCTCACATCATACAAATACTTCAACCCAGAACAACTGGTAACTCTTATTTGCATACTGATAAATGAAACTCACTCTGTTCTGCACCAAATCAAGTAAAACCTTGAATATAGAAAGATACAAGCATTGTAAGCAACTTCCCAAATCTGCACAACCTAAATCCAAACAACGAAGAAACACAAAGCAAATACATTTCTCCTAGGCCACAAAAAATATCACTAAACGATTGGTTCACACACTAGTAAAAATATCTTGCACTGTACATTGATCCAGAAACCCAAATTCTAAATATAACAACCTTTGACAACCTTGAATAATATGTAAGATGCACATAGGCTAGCATCAACATATAGGAAACATAGAGCACAATACTGGAGCACACTATGAACACTTGCACAACACAATTTACCTTGTTTATCAAATTTTCTCAAAGGCACTTGGAAACCAAGTACAAGAGACATCATCTCAGCTCATTACTTCATTCCAACTCATCTTTAGACTTTGCAAAAAAAAGATTTGATGTTGAAATCTTCAAAAAGTTGACATCAATGACAACACCAGTTAGTAAACTTCTTGTTTATATCAATGACAACACCATCATACTTGTAATAAACTTGAACTAGAGTTTATGCATCCTAGAAAAACTACTACAACATATCATCACAACCCTTTTAGGATGAAGTTAACCTTGACATTCCACAGTTCAAGGGTAAAATAAATGTCAGCACCAAAAAATAAGATTTAATAGCCTAAATACAATTAATTTTTAATAAATTAATGACATTGAGAATATCTCATTCATAGTGTTAAAGATGTTGATCATAGTACACCATTAGTGGCAATTAACTAGCACAAAACATGATTAGGATCATGACCTCATTAGAACTTGGAATGAATTTATGAATGCTCTATTAGATGAATCATATCCTCTTAGACAATATGATTACATGAAATTTCAATAACTACATTAGTCTACAAATCAAAGCATGGAACCCTACAACAACAAGTACCATGACTACTCCATGTTGAATTCACAAGACAACTAAGAGGGGGGGTGAATCAATTATACATTAAAACATCAAAATCTTCATTAACATGTAGATCAACATTAATCCTTAAACCCTTAACAACCTTTAAACCTTGTCATGCATTAATAGAATATAAACATGAGAAACAATAATGCAAACACATCCATACACATGAGAACACCAGATGTACATGGAAAACCCAAGAAGGGAAAAACCACAGTGTGGATTAGCTCACAATATAAAGTAATTGCAACACTAAACACATTAGGCTCACTGCCAGAGGGCTCACTGCCCAAAAGAAAGAAGGGCTCACTACCAATGGCTCACTAATATATTAGAAAGAAGAAGATAGAAGATTTTTACAATGAGAAATCTATCTTAGAGCAACAAAAGACATCCACCACAACAACTTCTGCACCATTAGTAACCTCCAGCTCATTGCTATTAAAAATTCAAGTACTTTGCAAATGTAGACCCTTCTTCTCACAACATTGGAGTCATAGGCATTAAGCTCACACTTCAAATCTTTGCATCTGATTAAATTCATGTCTCAACACATCCTCACATCTACACTAATTTCACCAATGGTTCACCTTGCTTTTATACCATTCACAACCTTAAAAACATCTTTCAAGGTTGGTTGTGCACCTCAAACATGCAAATTTAAATTAGGTCATCACCAAAACATTCCCACGGTGGAGAGGAATGAAAGAAGACCACATCACACCTTAACTCGGACCCAAATCCACATATACACGCCATGC
The DNA here is from genome assembly GCA_007258455.2 of Sequoia sempervirens. Lineage (NCBI taxonomy): Eukaryota > Viridiplantae > Streptophyta > Pinopsida > Cupressales > Cupressaceae > Sequoia > Sequoia sempervirens. Next base: position 175,360,207 of record VDFB02379711.1, on the reverse strand, counting down.
CACACTTTCACAAACACCGAAGCATATTTGCAATTGGTGTAAACAGCTAAGGTTAGTTGAACATGTGTTAACACCAATAAACATTTAGGTACACACTTCCTTAAATCCAAAGATGACTCACAGAACACACACAACACTTAAACACAATCTGGGATATTCCATCAACACCCTAAAATCCAAAAAATCCTTTGCAACATCATACAATTGAAAAATATATTCATTCTGTACACCTAGTTAACCTTCCACACACTGTAACATATGAATCCAACCTTGTAGAGCACTAAAACTCAAACAAATTAGATTGAATATATATATAGACATTACAAGAACACTCCCAGATTTGCAAAACCTAAAACCACAATGTGGATAAATGTGGAGCAAAGCCATTTCCCCCAGATAGCACTACATCACAACTCACACACTGGTGAGCACAAATTTTTCTACTGAACGACCCAAAACATGAAACTATGGATATAACACTCATTTAGTTCTAATCACATTCTTATTCATTGGTCTTGGGCCAAGTTCCCAAGTCCTGATCTTCTTAATCTACATCAGTTCTTCTTCCATAGCCTTGATCTAAAATTCATCTTTTCATGCCTCTCACTTTTTTCGATTCAACTTTAGAAATTAAACATATAAATTTACTTGTTCTTCTATCATAGCAACCTTTCTTCTTTTCAATACACCTCTACTTTTGTCACCAATGATCTGATCTTCAAAATGGTTCTTTTGCACATACTTAGGGGTCTTAGGGATCCTTTCTGGACCTTCTTCCTCTTCAACCTGCACTTCTTTTTCCTTACCATCATTATTCTCTTCTTCTCTACAAGAGGACTCATCTGATTGATATCCTCCTATCAACATTGAGCTTTTATGTAAGTCTTCATTCACTTTGACACTTTCACTTTCAACAATCCTTTTTAGCCTCTTGTTATAATACTAATAAGCCTTGCTCTTTGTAGAGTATCTAAGGAAGATTCCTTCATCAGACCTTGCATTAAACTTTCCTAAGTTTTCTTCATCTATTTTGATGTAGCACTTGCTTTTAAATAATTTGAAATACTTGATAGTAGGAGTTCTTCCATACCACAACTCATAGGGAGTCTTTGAACTATTTTTCCTTGATTGCACTCTATTAAGTATATACACTACAATATGAATTAATTCTCTCCAGTCAACATCTGGTATATTTACTTCCTTCATAATTGTCCTTGCTACTTCTTGAAAGTTCTATTATATTCTTCCTTTCCACCACTCCATTTTGTTGAGGAGTCCTAAGGGATGACAAATATCTCTTTATTCCATGATCTTCACAAAAACTGTTAAACTCATTGGAGGTGAACTCTCCACCTCTATCATATCTCAAACATTTGATTTTCATATCCATTTCATTCTCAACCATAGCTTTAAATTCCTTCAAATTATCTATAGCTTTTGATTTTTCTTTGAGAAAGGTCACCCAAGTCATTCTAGAGTAACCATCAATCAATAACATGAATCACTTATCACCTTGAAAACTTCTAGTTCTTGTAGGTCCACAAAGATCTATATGCACCAACTCCAAAGGCCCTGTGGTAGAATATTCTTTGACATTTGTAGATATGTGAAATTGACTTAACACCTATCACAACTCAGAATCAACTTGGAATGTCTCGAAACAACTTAGAACGACTCAAAACAACTTAGAGTCAACCCAGAATGTCTTGAAACAACCCAAAATCAACCCAAAACATCTCGAAACTTAGAATCAACTCAGAATGTCTCGAAACAACTCAAAATCAACTCAGAACATTTTGAAACAACTCAAAACATCTTAGAATCAACCCAAAACGTCTCTAAACATCTCCAGAACATCTTGAAACATCCTGAATCATCACACAACATCAAATAGCATCTGAAACCCTAATTTCCTCTATTAATTTAATAATACAACATTTTTTAATTAATTCACTTTTTCATCATTCTCGACAAATTAAATAAATTCCATTTATCTAACAAAGTCTTGAAAACCCTAATTCTACTATTAATTGAATAAAACAACATTATTTGATTAATTCACATTTCACCATTTCCAAAAATTAAATAAATTATATTTATTTAATAAAGTCCTAATCTAATCTTCTTTCATCCTGATTGATTAAATAATGCCAATTATTTAATTACGTCACTAACTCACCTTATTCCTCTAAATTAATTGAATTATTAAATCATAATAAACCATTAATTTCCTAACTAAATCCTGACTAATCAATGAAATCTTGACTAATCAATCTAAACCCTGACTAGCCAATCTATTCTTCAATCACACAAATTGTGCAATCAACTTTGCACAATATTCTCATGTATAAATCCTCTCAACACCTTTTGACCGTTGATCTAGATATTCTCCAATGAGATCCTGATCGTTGATTCAAAATCTTTTTTTTCTATATAACAAACCTCTCTCCTCACAAATAAGGATCGAAGAATCAACATACCTTATGCAACCAAGTGTTTTCACAATCACCATTGATAGAGCTTCAACCTTTTTTTCAATCAACCCAACATCATTCATCTTGATTTTGCACACGAAATTTGGAGGCTTCATGGTGATAAGAACAATCCATTATCAGGCGAATACACTCCACTACAAGATGGTAAAACTATGTTTATTGTTTGCATTCGTTTTGGTAATCATAGATTTCCTAATTATGTTTTCAATAGATTAGTTTCATTTCATATGTGTAGGATTAGATCATAGATTAATGTGTTTGATCTTAGCTTAGATTTCTGATTTCAAATCACGTTTTGATCTTTGTTTTCATCTAACGATTCTTCCCCCTCACACAACATTGGAACTTTTTCTTGTTTTCTTCTCAACTTGACATTCCTTTCAAACTACATTTATAGGCTTTGTAATGTTTGGAAGATCTCTCATAGCTTGAGTAGAGTTGATCCTAACTAGGCTATCAAAATTGATGTGACACATTCTTCTATTCCAAAGCCAACTTTCATTGATTTGAGTCATAAAGCACATACCATTAGCACCCTTAACCTGATAAAAATTTCCATCTATCCTTCTTCCTACAACAACCAGAGTTTCAGAGCCTTTCATGATCTCACAACCACCATTCTAAAATATAAGATTATATCCTTTGCTACACATTTATCCTAAACTTAAAAGATTATGTTGGATACCCTTAACATAAATAACATCATCTGTATTATGCTTTCCATCAAAACTAATTGAACCTTTTCCACATATATTAGTAGATGTATCATACCAAACTTAAAAATACCACCTTCAAACTTCACAAGTATAAAACAATTACTATTATCACTTGTCATGCGATTTGAGCTTTCATTGTCAACAATCCAATAGTTTTTGTCCTCTCTAGCATGAAAATCATGCACAATAGTTCCATTATAACCTACTTCTGGAGAAAATTCCTTCATATATCTCTCAAATTTAGTAGAATTAGTTCCAACATTTAGAGCCATGAACAAACATTCATCATTTTCATCATTTGGGTAATTAGATTCATCATCAGATATACTAACATCTTCTTTAACATAATACCTTCTCTTAATTGATTTACCTTTATTCTCCTTAAATCTATCATTTGAAGCTTTGATTGGAAATATTGAAGCATAATGATCTATCTTTCCACAATTGAAACATTTGAAAGGTAACTTACCTATGTATTTTCCAGTGCCCTTTTTCAATCTCCTCACAAAGTTTGCTTCTAGCTCATCAAATTCATCCTAATTTGATTCCTCATTCTTCTCCACTTTTCCAACTTTAGAAGCAGTTTCATTTCTTGAATCACTTGGACCAAACTATCTCAATTCAAAAGTAGTTAGAGTACAAACAACTGATCTCTAGAATGATGATCTAAATTATGAGATTCTTCAATAGAAGAAACCTTATGACTATAAGATTTAGGAAGATTTCCTAATACCTTCTTTACCACCTCATCTTCTTCAAGTTTTCCACCAAGGCATTTTATGGAATTGAAAACTCTGTCCACTCTATGCATGTAGCCTATAATATTTTCATCTTCTCAAATCCTTAGGGTTTCAAACTTAGTCTTCAGATTTTGCATCTTTACTTACTTGACCTTATCATCTCCTTCATAGATACTTTCCAAATTTTTCTAGATCTCACCAGTAGTTTTAAGACTCATAACTTTCACAAGTTTTAAATTAGAAAGACCACTCAAAAGAGCATACCTTACTTTTCCATTTTTCTCATATGCTTTGATCTCATCATTAGTACTCAAACCATTTGTAAGCATTATATATCTAGTTTAATTAGACTTCCAAACTCCAAACCCTAGAGAAACAAGGAAACCTTCCATCCTAGTTTTCTAGAATGCATAATTTGATCCATCAAATAGAGGAGCCTCCTTGTGCGCCATCCCAAATCTACCTCAAGTGGTTAATGTTTCTTCTAAGTAATCGTGCTATGATACCAATTGTTTAATGCACAAGACAACTAGGGGGGAGGTGAATCAATTTTATATTAAAACATCAAAATATTCATTAGCATTCAGATCAATATTAATCCTTAAACCCTTAACAACCTTTAAACCCTTATCATGCATTAGAAAAATATAAACATGAGAATAGTAATGCAAACACATCCATACACATGAGAACACCGGATTTACATGGAAAACCCAAGAAGGTAAAAACCATAGTGAGGATTAGTTCACAATATAAAGTAATTGTAACACCGAATACAATAGGCTTACTACCCAAAATAAAGAAGGGCTCATTTCCAATGGCTCACTACTAGATTAGAAAGAAGAAGATAGAAGATTTCTACAATGAGAAATCCATCTAAGAGCAACAAAAGATATCCACCACAACTTCTACACCATTAGTAACCTCCAACTCATTGTTATTAGAAAATTTAGGTACTCTACAAATGTAGACCTTTTCGCTCACTACATTGGAGTCATAGACATTAAGATCATACTTCAGATCTCTACATCTACTTAAATTTGCATCTCAACACATCCTTGCATCTACACTACTTTCACCAACAATTCACCTTGCCTTTTATACCATTCGCTACCTTAAAAACATCTTTCAAGGTCAGCTATACACCTCAAACATGCAAATTCAAATTAGGTCGGCACCAAAACATTCCTGTGGTGGAGAGGAATAAAAGCAGACCACATCACACCTTAACTCAGATTCAAATCCACATATACATTCCACACCACACTTTCACAAACACCGAAGCATATCCGCAATTAGTGTAAACACCCAAGGTCGGTCAAACTTGTGTTAGCACCATTAAGCATTTAAGTACACACTTCCTTAAATCCAAAGATGAATTGCGGACCACACACAACACTTGAACACAATCTAGAATATTCCATCAACACTCTAAATCCCAACAAATCCTTCACAACATTATACACCTAAAAATTATATTCATTTTGTACACCTAGTTAACCTTCCACACACTGTAACATATGAATCCAACCTTGTGGAGCACCAAAACTCAAAAAAATTAGACTAAAGATAGATATAGACATTGCAAGCACACTCCCAAATTTGCAAAACTAGAAACCACAATGCAGAGAAATGCGAAGCAATACCATTTCTCCCAGATAACATTGCATCACATTCACACACTAGTGAACACAACTTTTTCTACCAAATGATCCATAACGTGAAACTCTGGATATAACACCCCTAAACACCTCTTATCAACATAACCAAACCACACAAGTAGATCTTCAACCATGAAGAAATGTGGATCAAAACATTGAACACTACTCTGCTACTCTGGACACTCTTTTCTCTTTTATTCAAATTTTCTCAAAAGCACTTGGAAACCAAGCACCAAAAACACCATCTCAACATTGACAAGACTCCTCTTATCATCTCAACCACACAAGAGGTTGAATCATCCACAAACATATGCTCATCAAAGCAACACTAGAGGTTGACATCAGTGATACTACTAGTGACAACATAATGCAACCAATCAAAGCATCTCCATAGGTTGACATCAATGCAACAACAAAGATATATTGACATGAATGACAAAAAAGAATTCCAACACTCCAAGCATTTATATGAGGAAACTCTAGAGCATCTCCAAGTCCTCAAATATATTAGTATAATTCCACCTCTAATTTATACAAATATGGAATTCCTTATGTTAGATGATTTGAAAAATGAAGCAAAAATGACTAACTTTAGGAAAAGAAATATAAGTTCAAGAAAAATTTCATTTTTGTGGACCATATTATAGTATGTCAAGACAAAAATTCCAAAATAAAGCTTTCAACAACCATCACTAAACCCATAGTCTCCAAATACACATACAATAGAAAAGTATAAATCTAAGTGATGGCAAAGCTCATAGTGGTGTAAATATCATCACTATTGCTTTGATAGAAATGTTAATTTCCATGAACAACAAACCCTAGTTGCAAAAGACAAATTAGATCCTATTGAAAATAAAAATACCAACCAACAAGCCCATTGACTCAACATAAGTACTATAATTGGTACTTCATGAGATGGATGATAAATTTTCCACATGAATCATTGGCCAATGACAAGCATGTACATGCTATCATCAATATAGATAGACAAAAGAATATAATCACACAAAATGTGGTGTAATGAATTTATCTCCACACTAATGCTCATTTGGTCCCCTTCTCTTTTAGATGACTACAACATGAGAAGGAGATACAAGTAAATCACTAAAACACATATAATTAGTCTATATATCCTACAATAATGAGTTTCATGAATCTCCATGCATTTATATAAGGAAATTCTAGGGCATCTCAAAGTCCTCAAATATATTAGTAGACTTTCACATCTTATCTATGCAAAGATGGACTTACTCATGTTAGATACTTTAGGTGAAGCATTCCTCAATGCATCCAAAATAAATGTAAACAAAAATATGAAGTAACAATTACTATCTTTGGGAAAATAAAAATAGGTGCAAGAAAACTTCCATTTTTATGGACCATGCTAGAGTATGTTGACACAAAGGTTGTAAGATAATATGAATAAATACATATTTAGCACCAATAGATTCAATATCCTAGTTACATAATAAACCACTCTAGAATTCACGTCAACCTGCAAAAATCAAGGTGATTAAAGACCAACATATTCCATTCACTCATATAATTATATAAATTTCATAGACAAGCCAATTTTTATTAAAGGTTTGTCCTTTTATTTCACTTAAATTACCTAGCCACTTAACTATATTACATGCACCAAGGTAACATTCCAATGGATTCTTATGCAATAATCTACCTTTGATGAACTCAAACAATATCTATATTCTCCACCAATTGTTTTTGATATAAAAAGTAGCAAAACAAGGGTGTTGTCCCTTTAATACAAGGCACCAATGACCATCCACAATAGACTAACACTAACAACACAATAACAATAGGTCTAAAAACCAAACCATCACCCTAAGCATATCATATAAAAAACATCCCAAAAAAACTAACATCAAAACTAAAGCTACTAGTAGTGTCCATCATGATAGCATGATTTAAAATAGTCTTAGCCATAGACCCCCAAGGGTCATGCCAGTCATAGAGAAAAATAAACATAATAACAATGTCTTTAGCATAACAAAACATAAACGAAGGCTGATTCAACCAACCCCATTAAAAAAAACTAAACCCACAAAGGACTAATCCTTTTTCCCACTACATGGCTTAACTAAAGTTATGGTAGCCCAATCTTCAGTGAGGAACTTAAGTAGTTCCTTGTTGCTGGCTTCTTCCTCCACATCGTTCACAGACTTGTCCTTCTGCAACAGACATAACATAGTGGCAGACCTGTGCATAATCTTCAATGCAAAATGCGTAACATCCTGCAGTCTTTTCTCCAAACTCTTGACTCTTTTTTTTAGATTGTCAACCTCCTCTCAGACAATATCCTGTTTACTATAGGCTTCCTCCATGGGATCCTTACCTTTCGCAATGTTGGAGGCATGAGACTTGACCTCCTTGATTTTAATGCTAGCAGGACCCCTTTTAAGGCTTTCAGAAACATGGGAGGAGCTACTAGCAGAAACCGAGAGAGCCTCCTCCCCCGCATCCATTTCCTCCTTACTCCTACTCTCACTCCCGTCTCCATTGTCAGAATCTGAGGCCTCCTTAAAAATCTTCGCTTTTTCCTGTTTGATAACCAATCTATTTGACTTGCGAGGGGTATTAGTCTCCTCGGTGATCTCAATGTCAGAGTCAATTTGTTGGAGTCAGAATTTTGTCTTCTTGGAGGCTTTGGTCTTAGTTCTCAGGGTGGGGGCTATGCATTTTTTTATCTTTATTCTTCTCCACAAGCCCTAGAGAGGAGGATGTGTCCTATGGAGAGACTTTCATGGCTGGATTTTTGATGCATTTTTTCTTGCTAGGGCTAAGGGTGTCCATAATGCTAGCAGATGGGGGAGCAGAAGAAATTGAAGCCTCTTCAACAGAGGTGGGTCGAGGAAATTCTTCAACAGTAGTGGGTCAAGGAAGGTAAAGGGCCAAGTGAAAGTGGTAAAGTCTGGACATAAGCCCTTGGTGAAGGATGGTGAAATTTTTATTCAAATTCATGGCTTCAACCGCATCAAGCATAGTACACTCAAGAGAATGAATGAGAAAAAATGGGAAGGAAATATTATGGTGATTCCTAAGGTGATTGAGGAAATTGAAATGGTAGTAGTAATACACACTGTATCTTCCTTCGAGAGTGAAGTATTTCATCACCACCATGCAAATTCTGTCCCATGGCTCAAGAAGCACCTTGTGGTCATAGCCTCCATGTAACTTGACAAGTTTCTCCTCACCCCGGAAGAACATGTTGAGGCTGGTCTGATCAACAACTTTGGTGGTTTTCTTCTAGGTACACCCATCCAGAGTGAGACTTGTGGCCCTAGTGATGACCTCCTCATCGATTTCGAAGGAAATGCTTCCAATGGTGACCCTTCTGGCATTCCAAGAGGTGACGAATTGTGTTGATAGACCCTCATCATGGCCAGTCATGTATTCCATAAACTGGGAGATTCCACCTACCTTTCATATATGCTAGATGGTGCCATCTGCCTTCCATTCATCACACTTATTTGGCTCCACACTCACCTGGTCCCCACCCATAGCTCCAACACAATTGATGCGTAAAACTAGAACAATGAAAGGCAAAAAAATAGCAGGGCAGATACAAAGAAAACCAAGTCTAGAAAAAACCGCAGAGAAATGGATGACAAAAGGTAACTTGTAAAGTTGTAAAAGATGAAAATAAATGCCACTTCCCATAGCTAGCATAGGCTTAGCAGTTCCCTCGTGTGAGAAGTCTACGACATGACGAGACATGATATCGGTAATAAATCCAAGCAGCTCAAAAAATCGAACAAAATACGCCAGTCTGAAAAGATCATCACAAAATTCAAGGGGGTTCAAAAAATAATGACCCCATTGGTCATTAGAATCAAAATGGTGAGTCCCAATGACAATCCAAAAAAGGTCATACATGACACGTGGCAAATCCTTCCCCGCTCTCTTCTCACACGGCCAATTGTTTAAATAAAAACTCCCACCATCATTACTAACAAAAGTTAGTAACAACCACACCAAGTTTAGAAAGAATTTTTTAGGAATCATGATGAAGTTCATTAAAATCCTTTCTTAGAAGTGCCATAGCAGAAGGGGGAAAAGACTCTTCTTTCCTCCAGCACCGTAGCCCTTCCCAATCAAGCCCAGCTGCAGCTAGATTGTCAACAACCACATTTCCTTCCCTGTAGACATGCTGAATGGTGAACTCTTGAAGTCTGGTAAGAATAGAGTGAATCTCCTCAATTACCCCTTGGATGGACCAACCAGAAACCATCGTGCCTTTTGTGGCTTCCATAATCAGTTGTGATTCACCCTCAATTTCCATGGACTTAGCACCGATTGACAACACAACTTTGAGTCCCTAGAGGAGCGCCAGACTTTCTGCCTGATTACTAGTGTGATCCTTCAGGTTCCCTGAGTAGGAAACAACTAAGCAACCATTGTGGTCTTTGATGATACCAACTCCAACAACCTTCCCAACTCTTTCTGCCTCATCAAAATTCAGTTTAAACTAGGGTGGTTTTGGAGTTTTCCACTTTGTGTTGCTTCTGACAATCTTCTTGGGGTTATCAAACTTCTGGAAGTCATCAGGAAACTTCCAAATTTTGGCCATATTTTTATCCCAGCCCGTAGGAGGGCAATTGGGGGTTTTCCATTGGTAAACCAAAATGTTATCCAAAAGGAGATTATTAAGGATTATCAACAGACTATCCACACTGTTCTCCTTCTCTCTAAAGATCCTATTGTTCCTTTCTTTCCAAAGACACCAGCAAATGTGAGGAATAATTTTCCAAAGTTGCCTGATTAAAGGGTGTTAAGAGGGACACCTCCAATTAAGGACGAATTGATGAATATTTCTATCAAAAACCCAATGGATGTTGAGCTTTTGTAAGAAATTCTACCAAACTTGGGAAGCAAATTGACAGTGGATAAAGAGATGAAAAATAGTCTCGTCCTCCGACTTATAGAGGGTGCACCTATTGGGAAATTGGAAGCCCCTTTTGAGAAGGTTATAAATAGTTAAAATTTTACCATGGATGGATGCCCACCAAAAGAAGTTGATTTTGGGGATGAGCTGAGAGTTCCACACCTTCTTCCAACAATACTCATCACCATCAAAATTTAGTAGCAGATGGTAAGCAGACTTGACAGAGAAAGCCCCTGACTGATTCTTTGTCTAGAAAACCCTGTCCTCCCTAGGAAAGAGAGGAAGTCTCACCATATTTAAAAGATCCTAGAGCTCAACAACCTTAGGGAGGAGGTCAAGTCTATCCAAGAAACTCAAATCCAGAGTTTTCCATTTGGCTCTGGGTGTAGTATAATCCACAATATAAGTACCAACATGTTCCTTAGCATGTTCCCACAAGATATTGAGATTGCTATCAGCAAGGGGTCTGCCACCAAGCCAAGAGTCCTCCCAGAATCTTATTGATCTCCCATTCCCAATTTTCCATCTGATACCTTCCTTCAAAAGAGATTTGCATTTTAGGATATTATTCCAAATTTTTGACCCAGATGGGAGACCCATCAGATCTAGGGCCCTGGAAAAGTGTCCTTGGTTCAAATATTTAGCCTTCATTATGTTGCACCATTCAGCCTTTGCCAATACTAGATTTCAACCAACCTTAGTGATGAGGGCTTTGTTCAAATTGGTGATCTTTCTAATCCCAAGACCCCCTTGACTTTTAGGATGACAGACAATGTCCTAGTTCACAAGAGCAAGCCTTTTTTCTCTTCAACACTAGTCCAAAGGAAGGCTCTTTGTATTCTTTCAAGTTTTTCAGCCATGGAGCCTGAAATCTTAAAGAGGGAGTGTAACGCCCCGCCACACAACCCCAAAGGAAACTAATACATCTAACATTTATGGCACAATTTTTTTTTAACATAAAAATATGTATGTTAAGAATCCAATACATATAGTATAACTAAATAGATATAAGTTAAAAGCCTAAGCTCCTTGGGGTACATGAGGTAACATTACATATTCTAACCCATAACAAAATGATAATAACGAAATTCAGAATTGTATTAATATAAACCATCATATCGCTAACAATAAAAACATTCACAGAAGATAAACCAGTATGAAAAGATTAAATCAATAAAATAACCATACACATATATTTTAATTATGAAATGCAATAAACATATTTCCATAGATACAACATGTTTCGAAAGGCAATAACCACTATTATTGATTAAAAGGAAATACAAAGTATAACTATACATTACATCTGCTTCTAGTGCATCACATTAAATAATTACATAAGTTTACATCATAAAACTTCCCAACACATGTGGGAGTAATACATCAATACAAAAGTATAACTGAAATACAAGGTATACATCTGGCAACAAAGAGAACTCTGGATCATGCTGCATTTGGATAACAATGCACTGAATTGAACAACTACTAACTGGGAACCCAACGGGGTGTGTAGCACATTCCACCCGACCACCCCCATGCTAGGAGTAAATAAGGAAGGATCCCCAACCAATGTCATCGAAACAAAAATCTACAAGACTCAAATCCAAACAAAAGTGACATGAAAACACAAGGAAAAACACAACAACAACAACAAAACACTTCCAGAGGCCAACAAAGATAACAAATCAAGGGAATGCTAGGGGAGAGTGTCATCACACAATCCTACATGGGTTATCCTGACTGCCTTTCTCTAGGCACCAACCCCCATCTATGGTTATCTTGACAGCCTCTCTAGGCGTCGACCCCATAGGGTGACTCGTGCAGAACCATTAACCTCTCGTGGAGATGAGGTAGTGACCTTTCCAACCATGACCTTCTCAGCCCATGCTTAGTTTGTGAAAGCCCTAACGGGTGGATGAGACATCCTTAATTACCTTGTTAATGTTATTACTACCCATACCCCTAATTCATTTAATTAAGTTGTCACTTATTACACTAACTCTTATGTGGGTTATCTTGATTTCCCCTTTGTGTGTTGGTGCCCACGAAGAGCCACTCTCCCTAGAAACCCAAACCACAAAAGCCAAAGCTCCAAGGGGTTGTACCGACACAAGAAATACTGAATCTTAAATACTGAAAGCACATGCAAGGCACAAACATCTCGCTAACATCCAAATCTATAGATACTCATAAAAATAGGTACAACCCAAGCATAACATCAGAATAACAATTATAATCAAAGTGTTGTCAAGCACCATAACAAATGAAAACTCAAAATATAACAAGTATACACTCGCCTCTGGAAGCCTAAAATGAAATAACCTCAACTCCTACAGAGGGCCAAACTATCCTGAGGGTTCCCACGTGTCCATAAACCAACTCAAGCAAAACAAAAAATGACCCAAGGAAAATTAAAGAGTTAAACAATTACATGACTTCAAGATTCAGTTAAAAACACGAGTTTTCTGTAACTCAACAAACACATTTTAAAATAAATTATTGCACGATTTCATCCATGAAATATAAACAATCAATTTACCCAATATATTTAATTTTGATAAAAATCATTCTATTCGATTTATTAAAAATGCTTGTTTTCAATTTAACTAATCACAACATAAAATCAAGCATTGCAATTAACATCATAATTTTTTTTTAATATTTTCACCAAGTATATGTACACACACACACATATATATATTATTTTGAAAATTACCAATCAACATAATTATCCGCGAATTCACACAAATTATTTATGTATTATATATATATACATATATATTAATAAAAATTAAATTAAATTAAATAAAATTTATGAAATTAAAAAAAATTATAAATTTTTTTTTTATAAAATAAAATTTAAAGCATGTAGTTGGGGGAGGCTACGAACCTCCCCACATGGGGAGGCCGTGGCCAGCCCAGGGCTGCGCGCAACAACCCAAAGGTTGTTGTGCACAGCTGTGGGTAGGTTGCGTGCAAACCCCACAGCCCGCACAACACAACAAGAGGGGGTGGGGGGATGGGGTACGACAACACCATCCCTCCCCCAACCTCATATACTTTTTTATATATATATATTTAATATATTTTTTTGTTTTAAAATAAACAAAAATAATTAATGTGTATGGTTTTTATAAAGCCATCTACTTCTCAGAAGTAAAAACACAGATTGACAACCATATATATATATTTTTCCTTAACACAAAATATAATTTTCTTTTGAATATATTTATGTTTTCTTAGCAAAATTTAATTTCAGAATATTTATATTTTAAAATAATCAAATATTCTCAGATAACCACTTGTTTAACATATTCCTATTTTCCCAATTTGACAGCAACTTTCCTTAATCAAGAACACAAATTTATTTTGTTTTCTTTCACAGACACACAAATTTTCTCTTGCCCATAATTATAACAACTAAAATGGATTGAAGAAGAACAAGAGGGTTTTCAATCCGCAAAATACAAGCTTCTTTTCATTTGTTGGAATAAAGATTCAGATCAGCCAAAACTATGAAATCAAAGCATTTCAAGTAAATTATCAAACCCTTTTAGTTTTCAATAGCATAAATTTTCATAAACACCAACTTCTTTTAAATACAATCCAATTCAAACATGGAGAAATTGGACATTCATTTTCAAACAGAGATTACAAAAAAAACAATAGATAGTGATCAAGAACCTGGAGTCTTACACTCTGCAATGAAGTGACGAGAGCGGCAAACTCATTTTTCCTCTTTCGAAAACAACCTTCACAAATTTCTTTCTCCTTCCTCAACAATTTTCCCAATTTATTCTTTGAAACTCAATTCTGAATAATTTTTACAAAGAAGGACTAGAGAAGCATAATACTTTTTGCAGACCAATTTTCTTCACCCAAAAATTCCCTGTTCCGAAAAATTCTCCTCTTTTCAATTAATTAAAAGGAAAACTCTTTTCTTTTTCAAAAATCAAAAATCCATCCAAGAAACAAGTTTCCACAACTTTTCTAATTTTCGAAAATAAACTAAACATGCATTCGTCCTTTTTCTTCTTTTTCTCCTTTTTGAATGACATCTTTTGTTTTTATTTTTATTTGATTTTAAAGCTCATAATTATCTCAAATAATTAATTAAAAATAATCTTATTTAATATTTATACACAACTTAATATTTAATAACAAATCACAAAATCATTAATTTATATTATTTCATTTTACAAAAGATAATTTATAATTAAAACCAATATTACTTATTTAATTTATTAATTTATCCTGTTTAATTGAATAAGCAACATTTAATTTAACAACCTTTTAAAATATACTAATTTAAATTTAACAATAAACTTAACAATGTTTACTTAACTATTTAATTATATTAATTAAAATAACATTATTAATCTACCAAGAAATATCAAACATAAACATTAATTAAATGGCACATAAAACAAAGATTAAAATAAATGAATAACACAATACCATGTAGAACGAAGACGAAATCTTGGAAAATGACATCGTTACACACAACAATGGGGGTGACGAACTTGGGATGGGGACACTTCCTTATAAACTCACTTTCAACTTCATACCCATTGGGTTTATGGGACACGCTTAGACCTGTCACGTAGGTGGCGTCGGTGTCCAGTACCTGCATCTTGCATGAAAACAACGTCAAGTAGCATATAAATCTCCAATACAGACACACCGTGAAAGGAAGTCACGGGGTAGCAGGGCACTCACGAGCGAGTGATGCTACTCTGTCCTTTCACCAAGACCCACTAGCATACACATCATAATCCATAAACAAGCATTAAACCATAACATCACGACATAACATCACATAAAAAATGATTACATACCCAGATAGTAGAAACATCACAAATCATGTCATAAAATATCATAAGCAGTATCAAATGCATCCAGCCAAACTAAATTGTAAATCCACACAAATCAAACCGGTGAAATAATCAGCATCACAAACCCAAGTACACAACTCAAAATAAAAGAGTATCTAGAAAGTAACATCAACATGAGGGGTATTATAGGGAGAGGAAGTAGACTGGGATCCCTTTTAGGGAGGCCTTGAGAAGTTGTAGTTTGCCAGCATTACTAAGGAGTGTACCTTTCCATCTAGCAAGCTTCTTTTGCATTCTCTCTAAAATATTATTCCAAAAACTGTGAGTAACCTCCTTAACAGTGAGGGGTAGACCAAGGTAAATCCTCATAAATGTAGCACTATGACATCCCATGATAGATAATATCTTAGCTTGAAGGTCATCTTTTGTATTGAAAAAATAGATATAACTTTTATTATATTTAATACATTGCCCAGAGGCATTGGCATAATCCTGGAGAAGGCACTTCCATTCTCTAGCTTCAACCACAAAAGATTTTCCAAAAAGGAAGGTATCATCCACAAATTACTGAAGAACAGAGGGGGGGAGGGTGGAGGCAACTCTAATTCCCTATATTTTCCTAGAGTGAAGTAAGGAAAGAAAGTTCCTACCAAGGACTTCAACAACCATAATAAACAGGTATGGTGATAGAGGGTCACCTTGTCTAATGCCTTTTCCTACCTTAAAGAACCCCCAAGGGGTCCCATTGACCAAGACAAAATACTAGACTGATTCCACACATTCTCTAACAAATCCAATCACCTTATCATTGAACCCAAATTTAGCAAGAACCGAATAAAGAAATTTCCATCTCACCCTATCATAAGCCTTAGAAATGTCAATTTTGAAAGCCATACCTTTATTTTTTCTTTTCTCTATGGAGTGGATTATTTCATGAGTCGTAATAGCAACATCAAGGATTTATCTTCCAGGGACGAAACCATTTTGGCATTTGTTGATAATCTTATCCAATAGTGGCTTAAGCCGGTTAACAAGGACCTTAGAAAAGATCTTGTAGACAGCGTTGCAAAGACTTATGGGCCTAAATTCAGCCATATACTTCAGCTCCTGCATTTTAGGGACTAAGACAATGAATGTATTGTTCAATTTTTTTAGCAGTTTACCAGTCTTGAAAAAATCTCTGACAACCATGACTAAATCATAGCTGACAATGTCCCAGTACTCCTAAAAGAAAGCCATGGGAAAACCATCAAGTCCTAGGGCTTTAAAGGCACCCATAGCAAACACAACCATCTTGACTTCCTTCTCTAAAACAGGGGCGCAAAGCTATAAATTATCCTCTTCATTGATGCTAGAAGGGAGGTGCCTCAGAAGTCTGTCCTGCACTTCAACATAAGGGGTGTTACCAGTGTCTAAGTAAATCTATCTAAAGTAGCGTTTCACTATTTCTCCAATTTTATCAACCTCCATGACCTCCTAGTTGTCTTCATTAATTGAGCACTTGATGGTGTTTTTTTTTTTATGCCTACAAGTCATTATGTGGAAAAAAGCAGAGTTCCTGTCACCCTCTCTCAGCCACTAAAACTAGATCTCTGTTTCCAATATATTTCTTCTTTACTTAAAATATATTTCCACTTCCTCCTCCTCATGTAAAGGTTGAAGGAGAGAGCCCTTTTCCATAAGATTTTGAACGCCCTCAAGCTTGTCCTTGATCATCTTTTTAGTTTTAAAAAAGTCAACAAAGGTAACTTTAGACCATCCCTTAACTTCTTTTTTAATAAAATCCAGTTTTTGGGAAATTCTATACATAGCAGAACCTTGAACTAGATAGCTCCACCAATCCTCAATGCGCTTTTTGAAATGTTGGTGTGTCATCCATATAATTTCAAACCTGAAAGGGTGAGGGCCATGAAATGGCTTATTTGAGATGTAGATGGATGCATGAAAATATTCTCTTACCTATCACTCTAAACCATTTAGTTATATTAAGTGATGTTACTTTGTTTATAATAATTATATCTATGCCATAGGTTTTCAAGCAACAATGCCACTAAATTCTAAAAAAAGAGACCATTATTCACTCCAACCACCAACCAATTCAATTCCTATACACAAAATGAATTGGAAAATATGTTGCATATGAAATGGATAACATATTTACAATAATTTCATATGATCATCAATCATAAAATGGACACACCCACAAGGTTAAATTTTGTTAGTTGACTACCAATTTATACACTTATTATTGTACTAGAGTTATGAAACCATGATTTTTTTACCATGGATCACTATACTCAAGAATAAAATTTCATATTAATATTCAAAATACTTGTCCAAGGTACATCTTAAGATATTTTCACATTTCTAGAAGGCTTCTCTGCAATATAGGTCATCCTTGTGTTTCCTTTGGATCACCTTGAAAAACATTATTTGGGTTCAACACATTATTCTAAAACATTAATTCATTTTGATATTGTGGAGAAGAGAGCACAACGAATGAAAAAAATACTTGAATACATGAAATCAAGCTTTTAAATTATACTCATTTGCACCTCCATTTGAGCTAAAGAGGTATTTACACCCATGTTGAAAGACCTTAAAGGAAGCCTCTCAATACCTCTGGTTGACACAATGAGTGCAGATGTTCTCAAAATTAAGATGTGCAATTGAAGCTGTGTTGGTCACTCACTCAAGAAATATAACTTGTCATTCAATGATTTTGTGTAAATAGTCCCCAAGAGGCACTATTTATAGATTTTTGAGATGGATGATCAATGGATAAGATTGGATTTGAAGATCAAGGGTTGGTATTGCATGAGAGCTTTGGATTTATGAGAGGCCACCAAGTGGCACCTTATGATTAGTGCATAATGTGAGCTTCATAATTCAAGGAGATTATGGATGAGTTTTTTTTTTGAAATAGATAGAGGGATGAGATAAAAAATAATATTTTTTGAAGACCAAAAAGTCTTTTTGTTAGATTTATGTGAAGGGTCAATATTTTCTTGGAGAAACATGGATGGATGGATGGGACTGAATGAGAATATATTTAGAGAAGTGGGAAGCATGGAACAAATGTATATGCAATGTCCTTTTGTGGACACATTCATTCTAAGAAATCAAACAAGATTTTCCTTGATTAATCATGCTTTAACTTGTACAAATGATTAGTTAGATTAAATAATTATTTTAGTGTACTAATTATGTGAGAGTAAAAAGGTATAATTAAATAAATATAAATTAATTAGTTAATATTTTGGAAATGTGCATGATGGGCTTAAATAAATAAATTTTGGATCTATTTATTTAAGGTTGGAATTTACAAAATTAAATTGATTAAATCAATAAATAGTCCTAATTTATCAAATCAATGATAAAAGAATGATTAAATGAATTACTTAAATAATTAAAATTATTTAATTAATAGTAGAAGAAAACTTGGGACAATTAATTAAATAAATGAATATAATTTAATTAATTAATGTAGGAGTGATGATGTGTAGTGGATTGTTGACAACAAAATTGTTAAGAGATGATTTCAGATGACTACATTTTTCCCCTCTTTGAGATGGTATTACAACCTTGTAGAAGAAATGTTGTTTCAAAGAAAACTAAAATGTAGCACTTTAATGAAGAAAAGGGGGAGTGATATGACCCATCAAGAGCTTAGTTAGGAAAAAAATGTGGGTGAGATCTCAAAAGAAGAAATGGGGAGAAAAATATAATAGAAGATGAAAAATGAGGGGAAAACATAAAAAGTAGAGAAATAGGATGAAAAAGAGTGAAAGGGGTGAAGTTTTTGATAGGGGGTCAAAATTTAGGGATCGAGGTTGTATAAATAGGGCTAGGGGTGAAAATATTTATTTTTCACCATTATCCCCTAGAGTTCATAGAGTAGAGTGAGAGAAGGAGTTGAGGAAAATGGAGAACATGCCACTAGATTGACTTGAGTGGAGTGAGTACGATAGTACAAGTGACTAGAGGAGGAAAGCGCACTTGTATGTGCCAATAAACTAGCTCTAGGAGTAATTTTAGTAAAATAAATGGGGGTAGAAAATTTTGTTAGTGCATATTTTGAATCATGAAAATTATGATTCGATGTATGTGTAAGAGAGTGCAACATGTGTGCTAGATAGTGCACTACATGTGAAGTATATCGATGCATCTGGCTAGAATGTTGCATGTGCATGAGAGGAATGCATGTGTTGATATTGGAACATATTTGGGATTAGTTAGTGTCTTTAAAGAAGAAATGTGTGCACTTTCACCATGTAGTGTATTTGATCATTATGTGATGTTTATTTCATTTAGTGCATGTGCCTAAAGTGAAACATGTGTTTCACTCTTTTGGAATGTGGTTTGGAGGTTGTAGTAGGGGTGTGAGGAGTGAGTGCTAGAAACATTCTATGTGTAGTATGTTTAGATGTCATGTGCTATATCATTAGAAAATATTATTCAAGCATAGAGTGATATAGGATAGACTATGTAATGTGTCAATTTGGCTTATGATGAGGTATGCTAATAGATGGAAAGCATTTTTTTCTTAGGAATGACTTAAGAGGAAAGGAGTAGGGACCATATGTGGATTCATAATTGGGGCATAGTGGGTGGCACAACCTAGTGATGGGACCCTAGGTATCACAAGAGGACATAAAAAATGTAGAGATGACAGTTGATTATAAGACTTGGTAGTTGTAGATGAGGCTAGTGCGACTCAACATTTCATGCCAAAAAGAGGTGTAGTACCAGATAATGTTTGTGCATGAGGTACAAAGATGGAGGCATGGTGGAGGGTTGAGAGAATAAGAATAGGGACAAGTTTCATTTTAGAGATAGGGTTAGACCAAGGCATAAGGTTAGGGTTAGGGTGGAGCTTAGGCCATGGATATTTGGTGGATGCATTATGTTGATATTGTATGGTTTATGAGTTATGATGACATTTTGATGGATGGATATGTTTTGATTGTGATGACATATTATTTGATTATGATTATGATTATATGATGTGTGTTTTGATTATGATTATGGTATGTATTTATTTATGAGATATTTATATATTGATGATGCATATGATTTGATATCTTGATGTAGGTATGATGTATTGCATGAGCTATATACACTATTGATGATGAGGTAAACTTGATATGATGGTTATTTATAATGTTTATTTATTAAATATATAATGTATTATTAATGATGATGTTATAAATGACAATATTATGATATGTGATGATGATTTTTTTTATTTAGGGTATAACTTAGAGGAAAATGATGATAAAATTGAGTACATTAGTAAATTAAAATGAATTGATTATTCTAACTAATCATTTACACAATGTATATCATCATGTAAAGGGAAAAAATATATGGATATGGGTAATAGATTTATATTTACAGGTGATTGGTTGTTTGAATGTAACTATTATGTTGAAACCTAATTTGATATAGTAATGTATATTATGCACAAGGGTATAAATCCCAAGGTGACGATGCATCCAATGTATCGAGGATTAACTTGTAAGAATACAATAAATAATAGGATTCCCAAAACATTTCAATATGCTCTAACACCCTTGGTGGGTCTTCTAAAGGGGGAAAAAAACATATGTCTTATGATATCATAAGGTGTTTGACAACCTTGGTGGGTCTTGTGATGGGCTAATAAAAAAAATGACATAAAAACAATGGGCCATGCCCCAATGCATACCATCCAAGACAAACCATGATATACAATGATCATGGAAACCTTCAGTAAGCATAATTTGGGTCAAAAGATAAAATGAAATGTGAAAATAAATGGTTAATCAACAATACATAAGTGTTTCCTCTTGCCAAGGTGGAGAAAAGAAAATAAAATTATAGTGCCTAATATGGTAATGATATATCCCACAAAGGAAAATGATGATAATGGAGTTTCATGATTGTAAATGATGTGATTGATGCATGTTATCAAGGTTAATTTAAAACCCCTAGTTTTACATTTTAAGTGTGACATTTCAAGAGTTTATTTTGAAATTTAGGGTGCATGATGCTTTTGTTTTTGCAAGTGTCTAAAAATTATGAATATGGAAAGTGTAAAATTTCAATTGTAGGATAGGTTATAAGCTTAGTTTTAGGGATAACATTAAATGTATGAAACCAAGTATTATGGAATCCATCCTTGACACTAAGTGAGAAACATGGAATGTATCAATTTTTTTAAAGATGTAATTACCTACCCTCAATGTAGAACAAGACACAAACAATGTGATGGGAATAGGGAGTATAATAGAGAGTGGGTTTCTAAAACCAAGAGGAACAAACTGCACGTGGTTGGTATATTATGGTTTTTATTGTATAGATATTTTATAGAAATCAGGGGACCAAGACAAGGCCAAGCTGCCTCATGAAGTGGCAAGATATACTGAAACTAGTGTGGGAAAATCTACCAATAGTCATGTGAGATGCAAGAGTAGATTTTGTGTGCTATAGAGGATGATGGCTTAAGGTAGTGGAAGAATCATTAAATGAACCCATGGGGGTAATAATGTGGGGAGGATAGGTTGATGACTCAAGGAGTAGGGGATATACTAAAACCACTTTAAGACTCATGAGATGGAGATGAATGAACAAATGATGATGAATTGAAGGGCAACATAGTTTGATTATTATACATGATGTTTGCAAGTAGGTTTTCACACTGGTACCTATCCAAGGTGTCATAAGGAGTGGTTTTTACTAAAGGATAATTTTTATTTCTACTATTTTTTAAATTATTTAAACTTTTAAATTTTTCTAATTTTTTAATATTTATGGATTTTCTAATTAGGATATTTATTGAGGTGCATAATGTTCATGGGTTTTCCAAGCTCTTAAACCTCAAGGGTGGCCAACTAATAAGCATTTGATCCATATTTAGTAATGACAACATATGTTTTTGATTAGTGTAAAATAGGTTTTAAAGGGGCCCTGAAACCCTATACAAAAGAAAAGGCAACACAAAGATAAAGAAATTAAGCTGCCCCACAAAAAACACCAGGCTGATTAAACAACAATCAGCCAACCATCAACAAAAGGAAAACAGTAAAGCCACAAGAATAAAAAAAAGAAAACCAAAGCAATGACTAAAGAATTTATTTTAACATCCTAGCTACTTCCATATCCTTTGTTATCACCTTATTGTGCATCTCCATGATTTCTTTGACATCCTGCATCAACACCACATTGTTCTTTTTTATTTTGTTGTGAGTATGGATGCTCGACCCAGTCCCCAAATCAACTACCTGCTTACCTATCTCAGTATCCTCACCACCAACCTGATTTGCTGGATCATTGAACATGGATTTACCAGTCCATTCTCTTGATTTCAAATCATTCAGAAACACTAAATCTTCAGTAGAGGTCTCAAGTGAATCCTTTTTTAGATTGATCAAAGAATTGAGATCTTTACGCATCTATAAGGAATTCCTTTCCAAAGTGAAAATTCTTGGAACATGGTCTCTTTTCATATTAGCAACATCCTCCACCAATAGGCCGAGATTAGATTTCGGCGATCTAACCATACTAAAAATAGAGTCCTTCTCCCTTAAACTTCTTAGGGTAGAGATGTTGCAGCGAGCTATCATATCATACTTACCATGGAGGCCCTGGACCTCTTCACACCACATGAGCAGATTAAAAAAGACATCTACCCATTCCTTTACCAAACTGAAAGCATGAGTAAAATCCATTGCACCCCAATACAAACCCCTCCCCTGATGGGAGCTCATTAGAGGGTCTTCTTCCTGGAAACCATCATGCAAAACAACCTATTCTTTGCCTTTGTCTTTAAAAGCTGACACTGTAGGGGACTCCTCCAAATCAAAAAAATTATTCATCTCCCCATCAATTGGGACCCTCCCATCCCCACCACAATCCTGAATATTATCCTCATTAACAATTTCCACCACCTCACAAACCTTATTAACCCCAATTCCCTCCTTCAAATTTTCCACCACATCATGGGAAACTTGAACACTCATCGACCCTTGTTTCGAATTCTTCCTTCTACTTCCTTTTCCCTCCATAACCACATCTTCACAATCAACCAAAATTTTTTGTTTCACACATGAGGAAGAGGGTTTAACCTTTTTCATAGAGCTTTTCTTAACCCTAGCAAATGGGATATAATCCAAGTCTATATGTTAACCATTCGACCAAGCCAAATATTCATCCTCAAATTCCATTTCAACATCATCTTCCTCCTTTGACTGACATTTACCTCTCATCTTAGCTTCTTCTTGGACTTGTTTGGCTTACTAGGAACATGGGACACAATAACATATCTAGCTTTTATATGCTCCACAATACAAAGAATCAAACCCTCATGTAAAAAGGGATTGTTGGTATTCTTTCTGAAATCTAAAATCCCATTCTCCAAAGACAAAAGAAGATAGAAAGGGAATGAGACCAACTTAACATGGAAAAAATAATTTAGCAGCATAAAGTGGTTCCCATAAAGAGCCATGTACCTCCCGTCCAAGGTAAAGTATTGCATCAGAACCATGACCTCCTCACCCCAAATAGGTTTAATTTTGGTTTGATCAAAACCACTACACTGTAGTCTAACCATTTTTTCCTTCTCCTTATCCCTCAGGAAATTCATTCTTTCCACCCCAGACATGGATTTTTCTCTGAAGAATTTCCTCCCTTGAGTTGATAGCCCTATAACTTCCAGTATAAACTCCTCATTTACAATGATGTCCATACCAAACAAACTAAGCACCTGACTATGCCAGGCTTCCACAAACTCCTATGAAACCTTTGACTCAAACTTGTGCAATTTCTCCATGAATGGAGTAACCCCTCCTTTCTAGAAAATCTTCCACACATCACATTGGATTTAATCTCAGCACACAAGAAGGGCTTCATCTTGCATCTATCACCCCCATCTTCAAAGGTGCTAAGCACTTCATAGGAAAGAAACTCCACAAAACACAAATGCAAATAATAAAAAATGATAAGTATAAAATTGCACCCAAAAAGCATGCGGGTCTACCTTTCGAGGTACAAAAAAAGATAATGGCTAGATTCCTCCTAAAAATACAACTCATCCTCCTAAAATTTCCAATGAGAGCGACAACCATCAAGTGTCTAATTAACATTAGAGGGTAATTATTAACTCACCATCCCTTGAGTTCACCAGAAGATTCAACCCCCTCTAAATAATTAGATGCTATCATTTTTAAGCAAGGATATAATCTCCACTAGTAGGTTATCATTAATCTCCCACGACCTAGTTGAAGACACACCAAAATTAGCCAAAAATCCGAAACACCATTAGCCTCATGAAAGGCATGGGAAATATAAAATTCTTCAAAGTCATTCAACAAAGAGAGAGCATCAATGATAAATCTTTTAATAGATCATAAAGGAGGGGAGAGCTTCCTAAGGAAATTGATAATATTCAAAGAATCCCCTTCCACCCAAATTTTGGAAACCCCCTTCTCCCTAGCCAATTTTAAACCATGATAAGCTGCCGCAACTTCAACATAGTGGTTTGTCTAGATCCCAAAATGGAGTGCCACCACCGAAATAAGCCTACCATTATGATCTCTTAAGACTCCCCCACAACCAACAGGTCCCAAATTTCCTTTAGTAGAACCATCAAAGTTGACTTTAAACCAGCCAGGAGGGGGAAAATACTAAATAACCCCTTCTCTATCTGACTTGGCTTTTTTCAATGGCTTGGCAATGTCAAAGGAAACCTTCCACTAATCAGCCACCCAAAAATCATAATCAGAAACCACCACCTAACCAGGGAAATTAGTATTAGCAACAACTTGCAAGAAATTCTCCTTAATGGCCAATAAGATTTTGAAAAAAAGGAGATTGGGGAAAGAGCAATATCCCTAAAAATTCTATTATTCCTCTCCTTCCAAAGACCCCAAACAACAAGAGGAAGAATAAGGGACTAGAGCAGACATAGAGATGGATTGGAGGAGGGTGTATTCCATTGGAGCCAGAGCTCCCAAATCAAAGAAGGGAAGATCCACTTTGTAGAGGAAAACTATAAACTAATGTGTTATGGACTTGGTAAATTTTACATAATTCAGGGATGCACGAAACTGAATAGTCCTCTTGACATTATAGGTCTACATTAAATTATCGACCATGGTGTGTAAACTTATGATGGCACTCCACTATATGTGTCCTCATAGGCTTGTACTGACCTAATTTAATTTACTCTAACTTATTCAAACTATTCTACTTGATGGAATTAACAAAATTGTAAGAACAATGAAAGCAGTTACAGAACCTAGTGGCTATGGGTACCTACAACATAAGCTGCAGGTGTCTGCTAAAAAATTGTGAATACAAAATCAATCTGAAACTATTTAAAATGATAAGACAATCAATCCTAATCTCTGAAGAACTATTTTATATCCCTGTTCATTAACAAACACAACTTCTAACTTATCCATAAACCATTTAATTGCAATTCACGTATAAGATAAAGAAAACATAATTAATGAAAGGATATAAATAACTAAAATGTAAAAGAAGTGATGAATAGTACCTAAGTGGCTAGCTCAGAAGACTGCTTCACTTAACTAGAAACCAGATCTAATTCAAATTCTCATACATCCATAAGTCATACAATGCCATTTATTATACAACACTAGATATTAGAAAAAATATTTCTTCAAACTTTATTCCATAACTTCATTGTAACAACATATCCTTGATCAATATATTCTAGATCAATACTTTATAGCCTAAAAATGGAGAGCGGAGGCAAGAACAGGTGCGGGCCTGGGCGTTTGAACTTGGCGTCAGTTTTTGTTGCTAAGGGGGAGATTCAGATGATGAAGATGATGATGATGATGGTTTGGTGGCTTTGGGGCTTTGCTTTCTTGTGGATCACTGTGCTTTGGGTGCATCTTGGGGTGCAAAGCATGTGGAATGCATGGGTGAGAGCTGGAGTGGAGCTCCTAGTTTGTTTTTCTATCATTTTTGGGGGCTTGGTTTTTGACGACCCTATTTGATTCCTGCCCGTGCTTTGCTTGGTTTAGCAGCCTTTCTGTTGTTGGTGCTATGGGTCTCTTTTGGCTGTAGGTATTGATGTCTCCTGGTCCCTAGAAGATCATGTGGTGATCTCTACTTTTGCTGTCTTCAAATGAGTTTTGGAACGGGCTTGTCGTGGTAGAAGGGGGTCAGTTGTCTTTGTTCTTTTCCTTTTGGCTCCCCTTCTATTGGACTCTCATGGAGCTCTTGGTTGTGGACTGCAAGGGATTCATTCCTTGCACTTGTCCTCATGTTGTAGCTTGTGGGGCTCTGTGGCTTTTGGAATCTCTTCTGGGCTTGACCAGTTTAGGCTAGTAAGCTTTCTTTTGTTTCTGGTGACACTCAGACGGTGGTGTATTAATTGGTTTATTTCTTGTTGGGAGTGTCTTTTATGTTTGGGGGGTGGGGTTTTTCTCTTTGAAGCTCTTCTTTCACAACTTCCCTAGCTACTTTTGGTTGTCTTGGGATTGGTGAGCCTCAAGCAGTGCGTCTTTAAAGTTTTTCATGATAAGGAGGCTGATGGTCATCATTCTACTATTGGAAGTGTTCATTTGGAGGGCAGAGGTAGTCCCCTTGGAATTTGGGTGGTTTGGAGCCCCTTCTGGGTGTTTATTTTGGAGGTCTTTCTTCTCTTCTTTGTGTTTTTGCTCTTGATTGGGCTGTATACAATGATCTATTTCATGACCCAAGTTTTTATGGATTTGATGGATGTCTCTACTTCCTTTCTTGAAGGGGAGATCCTTGTTTTGTTGGTAGTGTTGGTTCGGTTTGGTTCGGTTGTTTTCCTATTGCTAAAGCTTGTTAGCTTGTTGGTGAGGCTTGGTCTTTTTTGGTTTATCTGGGTTGAGTCCTAGGAGGTTTTGGCACTTATTATTGTTGGTTGGTCCCTATTTTGTGCTTTCAAGCTTCTATTCTTCAAAGGGGGTTTTGTTTTTCTTTGTTTGTGGTATGAGCTGGTTATCTTGACACTCTAGTATGCTTAATGGTGCTGGCTTGTGGCTAAGGTTTGTAGGATGTACTTTTTCCAGTTTCTAACTCTTGTGTAGTCAAAGGATGAAGTGTTTTCCTGTACTATGAGAGTGGTGGCTTTCTACTATTGACAGAGGTGAAGATTGCTCCCATTGAGGCAGAGCCCTCTCCTATTGAGGTGGAGTTGGTTGCTATAGTGGTGTTGGAAAGTGCTTTGCTCTGTTGTTTGCTCCTATTGAGGTGGAGCTAGTGTGTGTGGAAGAGTGGTGTCTCTAGTAGTGCTACATCTCACTTTGTCCTCTCCTATAGAGGGGAGCTCTCCCCTATTGAGGTGGAGTATGATTTGGTGTTGCAATATGTTTGGTACTAGTTAAAGGTTGGGGCTCTTCTTTGCTTCCTCTTTTATTTGGTTTTGAGGTCCCTGCCAAAACTTGATTGTAAAGGGTTCATGGTCCCTTCAAAACCTGTTATGGGGTCAAGGTCCCTAAAAAACCTGGTTAAGGGTTTAAGGTCCTAGTTTTAGTTTTTTTGTGGGGTCAAGGTCCTTGTAAAACCTTTGTGCAACATATGCTTTCTTGTTTCATTATTAGTGTTGTTGTTGATGGGCTATTGATGGTATTAAGATTATCTTTGGTGTAACATTTTTTGCTTGGACAAGGTTTCTAGTCCCTTCAAAACTAGACTGTAATGGGTTTTAGGTCCCCTAAAAACCTTCTTTTCCTCATAAAAAACATATCCTTGTTCAACTGAAAAACTACTAACTATTGAAAGTTTATAACAAAATCAACTCACTAATCTATGAGCTCATCCCCCGACTTTATACAAAATGGGGAGAGTCTTATTTGAACTGCCAATTAACTAACTAAAAACAATCATAAATCTCACTCCTAGATATGAGGAGGTGAAATAATGATTTGACTTATTCTTCTAATTAACTGGAAAAAGAGACCTATTTAGATAAAGACAACTTGCATGTGAAACACATGGATAACTATCCGATATTTAAGAACATACATCTTCCAACATTTATTCTTCTATAATGACCACGTTCAACTCCATAGTTCCCCTCATTTGATTAGCTTGAAATCATTAATCCCCTGCTCTGCAACTTGGTACTTGCTATAAATACTCCTTCCTTGCCACCACGTGTTAAGATGCAAAAGAGTTTAGCCCATCCAACACATATATATACCTAACTACCATAATCAAATCATAGCATCCATTCACATCCATATATATTCATATTTAATCCATGCAATTATACAAATAATTCACCATATTTCATTTTCACAAAATGGGCTCAAGGTGGCAAGGTATGCATAATAGGATAACATACTATGGAGATATTGTCTAAGAGATACTTCAAAAAAATAAGTAGATTGTCTTAAAAGTATATAAAAAGCAATAAAAAGATGTTAATAACTAGACTCATCACACTCCAACTTACAAAGATTAAGAAAAAACACCCACACCTCCCAAGAAAATTTGCACCCAATAAATAGATGATGACAGTTCTCTCAGTCCTCCTCACAAAGATAACATCTATTAGGCAAGGAGAAGCCTCTTTTCCAAAGATTGTTAATAGTCAAGATTTTATCCTGCACTAGTAACCATAAAAACATATTGATCTTTGGAATTAGATTTGAAGACCAAATAAGAGCCCAAGGGGGACACAGGCCCACAATATTGTTCAGAGAGTGAAAAGCAGACACCACTGAGAAATGACCTTATAGGAGAAACCATCAAACAACCCTATCCCTTTGAGGAACAACGGGAATATGAACTAGAGACAACAAACCATAAAGAGTTTCTAGCTCTCGAAACTCCTCATGAATTCTTTTCCACGCCCCATCTGCAATGTAATCCACAACAAGAACCCAAAATTACCAAACAAAAATATCCCTAAAGGGAGCCACCCATATAGCATCTTGAAGAGGACCATGACCAATCCACCAGTCATCCCAGAAGAGAATGTCCCTACCATTTCCAACCGACCATTGAAGACCAGTGGAAACAATACTTCTAACCTTGACCAAGGAATTCCAAAAGATAGATCCTAATGGAGGAATGTAATCTTCCCTTAAGAAGTCCCTAAACTTATCAACTCCAGAGAGGTATTTAGAAGCAAGAATAGCCGTCCAATCCTTTTCACTAGCCAAAAGAAACCATAACTGCTTAGCCATGAGAGCAGAATTGAAAACCTTAACTTTCCTCAGTCCTAAACTACCTTGGCCTTTAGACTGACACACATCCTCCCAAGAAACTAGACTCATCCTTTTCTTTTCCTCCACACCAGACCATAAGAACCGTTTTTGAATACTTTCAATCTTTTCCCAAAATTTTTGCGGGATCTGGAAAAGGCTTAACACATACACTGGGAGGTTCTGCAGCATAGATTTGATTAAAACCAACTTTCTAGCCTAACAAAGAAGAGCGTCTTTCCATTTGGACAACTTAGCGTTAAACTTATCAATTAGTCCATTCTAAAACAAATCAGGAACAACATTAGCACCAAGTGGCATACCCAAATAAATAGAGAGCAAAGTCCCAATAGAACATTGAAGAATACCAACAATTCTTTGCTTTCTTCTATTTGGTTTGTTTAGGAAAAAAGGAGTGCTCTTAGGAAGACTCACCAATTGGCTAGAGGCAACTTCATAAATTTGCAGAACCAATTTGATGGATTTTTCTTTCGTCATAGATGACTCTCCCATAATAATTGTGTCATCAATGAATTGTTGATGCAAATAGGGAGGAGAGGAAGAGGTAGGATGAAGCCCCTTAATGACACCAATAGACACCTGCTTCTAAAGGGATCTCCCAAGATCTTCGGCCAGGATGATGAAAAGGAAGGGTGAAATGGGATCACCTTGTCTCACCCCCTAGAACTCCTAAAAAAGTTAGAGGGAGAGCCATTCACAAACACAAAGAAAGAAGTCGTTGAGATAAGACTCAAAATCAACTTCAAGAAATTATCTGAGAAGTTGAAAGTAGATAAAAATTTAGCCAGAAAGTGTTGGATACTAATATTGTATAGAAATTATATGAAAATCCTATGGTGATGTGGAGTCATATTTGAAGATGATGAAATGGGTAAAATTTATAAATATGAAGATGAATGCAAATAAAGAAAAATTACCTTGCTTTTACCTTTCTCACCTCATGGATTGAGTCGAAGTAGATGCATCCATATCTACTTGATATGATCCTTTTTATATGGTTGGATAGAATGTGGTTGTTCATACCAACAACATGATGTTGGGATTGAGGATTGATAGAAGAAAGTGACATTATAAGGATATGATCAAGGCAGATTCCTCAAAGTGAGAGAAAATGCATCAATTTATAAATTTTTGATGAATGAAATCAATGGCCTAGCTGTATTGACTAAATGGAGGGTCAAGATTAAATGAGATGATGAAGGATTAGCCTTGTGATAAGTGTCACAAGGGAAAGGAGGTTTAAGAGCAAGGTATTCTCACACATGTGTGAGCACATATTGGAAAGAACATGAAAGAGACATGTCTATGACATGTGTAAGAGGTAGAGTGGCTTGGGAAAGTGACATGTCTATGAAATGTGTAAGAGGTAGAGTGGCTTGGGAAAGTGACATGTCTATGAAATGTGTAAGAGGTAAAGTGACATGTCTATGACATGTGTAAGGGGTAGGGTGGCTTCACATGTGTGAGAGATATGCTCACACTTGTGTGAGAAAGGGGTAGGATAGGTAGGTTAGGACACTTTTCACATGATGACAAGTTAGATCTTGATCCATATAGATGGACTCAAGGGATAGGATTCAATAGAGAAGGATTGATGGTGAAGTGGAATTAAATAACAAGAAAATGGTAATGGAGGTTAATTAGTCTAAATAAATCAATTAAGTAGGTATTAATTAATTTATTTAGTTGGAAGGTTTGGGGGCTAAGGTTAGATTTAATTGAATAACTGTAAATTTATTTAATTAAGGGTGCGATAAGGGTGAATTAAATAAATAAATATTATTTATTTAATTAATGGATAGAATGGGGTAAAGTCAAGTGTGGTTAGGTGTGTATAGATTTAGATGTTTATATTTTTCCCCTCTTTGATATAATGTCATGAGTCTAATAAGTTGTATTGTATCAAAGAAGAATAAAATATAGTGGATAGAAAGGGATGAGGACTAGTGGAATGATGCTCCAATAATTGGTAAGATGAGGAAGGATGACAACTAGTGATATGCCCCCTTGAGAGGATAGGTGAACTCAAAGAACATGGGTGTGCTCTTAAAATGGAGAGGATAACTAGAGGATGATAGATAGAAAGAGGATGAAATTGAGATATATGGATAGAGAGAAATGATAGATAATAATAATGCTACAGTGGTATAAGAAACCTAGATTTGAGATTGTACTTGATATTATGCACCAAGGTATAAGGAACCAAGGTGACAATGTGCCAAGTACATGATCAAAAAGGTCAAGTGAAATTTTTTATGCCTTATAACATTATGATATGGAATACCATGTTGTGCCTATGGAAATAGAGTGAAAAGACCATGATAAATGCAAACAATGATAAAACACACAAGTAAAAAGCAAGCATGCAAAAATAAATAAAAATAAACCAGGATAATGCCCCTAGTCAAGCTAAAAAATAATTGATTAATTGATGTTGATGAGGATAGCAACATTAATGATAAGAACAATGCATACCCCAAGGATTGTGTTGTTAATGATAATAAAAACACATGGATTCGTTGGATTAATGGATTTCAGCTGATTTGGATCAAAATGATGGATTGATTTTGGATGATGAGCTAGATTGGAAGATTAGATTGTATGGATTAAGATTGATTGCATATATATGGATTTACTAGGATTTTTGGATTGGATTAGAAAGATAGGTGTAGGATAGGATAAGATGGAATTAGATGGAGGATAAATAGATGGGATACAATATGATTGTATGGTAGATAGAAACCAAATAGATTGAATAGCATAGGATTAGATGGAGGATAGAGTGATTAGGATAAAGGAATTTATAAGATCCAATGACAAGGGAGAAACAAGGATTGGTAAAATATGAAAATATAGATGGGTTGCTTGGATATGAGATAAGGGGGGTTAAGTGGATGGATGAAAGGTTCATAGGATGGTGAATGAAGGATAGGAGGATGGAGCTCCAAAGACTATGTTGCAAAGGAACAAGATGCCCCACACTAAAGGAAGTGCAATTATGGATGGAATATGGTGAAAGGTGCATGAGATGGAATGATAGTGGATATGAATGGAAATGAAAGTAAGGCTTGGCTTGTCCAAAGAATGCATGGATATTTTTCCCATAACTCTCTATCACTATCAAGGCTAAAAAGAGAGGATGAAGTTGATAGGATGGGGGATGGATATAGGATAAGAGATATGAGATGATGGATAATAAAGGATATGGATAAGATATGGATGAAGGGATAACATGGAGAATCCTTATCAAGATAAAATATGGGAAGGGAGGATGAATTTAGATAGGATGAGGGATATGCTATAAGCTAGGTAGGATATGTGATGCCAGTAAATATCTTTAGCCTTGTCAAGATCAAAGGTGAAAAGGGGGGATGGACTTAGATAGGATGATGGATAGGGGATGAGTGATAATGAAATATGTGGATAGGATGTGATATGCATTAATCTTACACCCAAGTGTAGAGTGTAAGTGGATGGGAGATTACACATGGTGCCTATTTTCTAGGTTTTTATCATGGTACTTGCCCAAGGTGCCACAAGAAGTGGTTTTCACCA